>JAUZNK010077466.1:16169-30025 GCA_035046665.1 Euphysa ruthae | reverse complement strand
TACATACATACATACATACATACATACATACATACATACACACACACACACACACACACACACACACACACACACACACATATATATATATATATATACATACATGCACATACACACAAATACACACATATATACACACATAAATATATACATATATATATATAAGACGTAAGTGATTTCTTTCCCACCTAAATAATCTGTTTACAAGATTAGGTAAAATATATGCTAACAAATAATGACATATTAAACTTTAATCCAATCTATTAAAAAGAAGTTTACTAAAAGTAAATTTATTTTCTGATAAAAGCAGAGGATAACAAGAGAACCTTTAATTTAGTTTTCGGACCTGTTTACCTTCAGGTTATACTAATCATATAATAAAAGAGAGAAAATAACCAATTGATTTAAGCTATATTTTTACTGGTTGGTGGAGTTGGTTGATTCTTTAAATTTCATTCATAAATTCAAGCATGGTCATATGAAGACATTGTGATGTAAACATTAAATATTAATTGTTTATTGGGAGACCTAATCAATAGCAAACTTTAGAAATTTATATATTTCATATATAAATTTCTATATTTTATAAATTTCTTGATAAAAATGTTGGTGACAAGAAATATCACTAATTAAAAAATCCAGTGCAGAATAAAATAGAAGAATAAAAAAAAATTACAATTAATACAATGAGATGTTACTCATTTTCCTCTAAAAGGTGTAACGTAAATCTGATTTTATATCCCTGTATACTTTTGTTTTTCCTTATAAAATCAGAGATTTTATGCCATAGTTTTTCCATAAAAGAAAATAGATCTTCTAAGAAGTGAAGTTCTTGGGTTACCTAACTAAATGATATAGAGCTTCTGGTAACAATAATACTAGTAGGAATTTTAGCAAAAAATAGAGCTAATGACAGAAGGCAAGTGATCATTATGTAGTTTCCATATGAATTTTCCTACAGATAGCTGGTACACTTGGTCAAAATTTAAAATATATACGGAGTTTTCAGACTTTCTTTCTAAAGTAAGTATTGATTTGTCTAAGACTTTCTTTAAGTGAGTTAAGTGATTGGCTGGTAGCAGAGCCTCAGTTTATGAGGCTATAATCAATGTAGTGAGCTACAAAAGAATATTAACCATTTTTCATAAAATTACAGTTTGCACAGATTGCCAGTCTTTTCAACAATCCTAGTCCTCTTTGAAGTTTTCTTTTGACGTAATAAATATGTGGCTTCCAGTCTAAGCTATTATCAATTAAATTACCAAGATGCTTTGCTGAAGTTTTTCTACAACAATTTGCTTGTTTATTTCCATTTTTATTTTGTTTGATCTTTTGAGTCTTGGAGGAGAAAAGATTTAACTTACATTCAGACATAACTCATTTGCAGCATGTAGAAACCAGTTCTATTTCTTTGTTACATTTAGACTGAATTTATTTGCAACAATTCATGTAGAAACCAGTTCTGGTTCTTTGTTATATGATCTTTCTAGAGAATCTTGATCTGAGTGTGACATGAATATGTTAGTATCATCTGCAAAGAGAAAAAACTGAATAAAGTTGAAGCATTTTTTATGTCATTTATATATAGCAAGAATGATATTCCCCTTCAAACACTGAGGAACTCCACGTTTGACTTTTAAATTATTAGATAGTACATTATTCATTTTCACTTGTGGATACCTACCTGTCTCTCAGGTATGATTTGAAGCAATTAAGTGCTATACCCGTTATACCATAATTTCTAAATTTATCTATTAAAATATCATGATTAACTGTATCAAAAGCCTTGGCAAAGTCGAGAAATACCATACAAGCACACTCAAAAACACCGCTAAGCTGGTGTTTTTACCTTTTTGAAAACCAAACTGGTGTTCAAGTAAAATATTGTTTTTACCAAGGAAGCTTTGTAATCTATATGACTGATGGAACAAAGGTTAATTTATCTGAAAATGCTGATTAGATATCTAGGTGTCTGCATAGACTAATACTTGTAATTTCAATATGACCTAGATGAACTAGCATCGAAATTAAGACGAGCAAATTGAATACTTGCCAATATCCATCAGTTATGTTCCCAAGATAACCTTCGCTCAATACATTTAACAATTTTTGAATCTCACCTTAAATATTGTTACAACACTAAATTTCTAAGCTAAACATTATTATTAAATCACGTTATTTCATTTTTATAGGCACTTGTTTATGCAGCAGAAAAAGAAAATGAAAACGCCTTCCTTCTATATATGAAGCTTATTACGTAGGTATTTACAGGTAATTGAATATCGCATAATGTCCTCCAAGGATTATTGCCCCACCCAAAGTCATTATCATCAATGCCATCATTCATTATGTATCATCATCAAAATAATGGAAATTTTATGTTTATTTTAAGTATGTATATATACCAAAAAACTAAAATACTGCTTTTTAAAATATCTTACATGTTGGTTGAATTGAGTGATAAATCCTATAATTTTATGATTCAAATATATTCATTGTTTACATTAATATTCATATACAAAAATAAAAGCTGGAAAATTCAAAAAATTTGTTAAAATCCACCATTATTCAACTTTTATTAGTAGTTGGTGTTGCAAATTTGAAATTTACATATTTGGCCTTTCAACAGTTCCGTTTGGTAAATGCGATATTGTGACACGCAATTCTACCAGGATCTTGACAAGATTTTGCTTCATGTTATATTCTCAACCACTTAAAATGCCTGTCTTTACCAAGTAGGCAGTTTACGTACATTGATTTGAAATTGAAAAACTAACAAAGTTTTATAGACTAGAGAGCCTTAGTAGGCAAAAAGAGCTATTTCTTGCAGGCCCTGGAACCATTAAAAAAGCTTGTGTTTTACACCCACCCAGACCCCCATGTTTTAAAAAACATCCTTTGGCTCAATAAAAACAGGATTTTCTTCAAGGACTTTTTGTATGTTAACATATGTAGAATAAGGAAGTGGTGGTATACCAATAACATTTGTAAAACTTCTCAACATAAGTTGTTGTAGTTGACTTGCAGATTGTATCAGCTATTAACAAAAGTTTCCTGATCAGTTGAAATGGGCTGATATTATAACTGTATTTAAAAAAGGAGATGTCTCTAATAAAGAGAACTATGGTCTTTTAAAGAGTGGTTTTCAAACATATCAAAATTTTTTGAGAGTCAGTTCTCAAATTTTCTATTTGATTTCCGCAAAGATTTTTCTATGCAAATTGCACTGATAAATATTTTGCAAAAGTGACAACGACACTTGGATAGCAAGGAGTTTATATGTACAATTCTAATTTACTTATCTAGATATGATAGTCTCCAACATGACCTTTTGCTAGCCAAGCTTGAGGCCTATAGGTTCTCAAAATGTAGTTTACTTATGACGAAGAGTTATCTGAAAGGATGTAAACAAAGAGTAAAAATTAGCTCTACATATAGTAAATGGCTTGAGGTACTTTATGGATTTCCTCAAGGGTCTTTCTTAGGTCCTATTTTATTTAATATCTGTATAAATTATTTTTTCTTTTTTCTTAAAGAAACTGAAGTATCTAATTTTGCTGATGATAACACTATATATGCCTGTGATACCTCTTTTGATTGAGTTATTAGCAAACTATTAGTTGAAATAACCCGTATATGCACTTAGTTTTCTATAAACTCTGTTGTCGCTAACCGTTCAAAACCTTCTTCAAAATTTATCTTTATTATTTGTGATAAAAAAATTGCTGTAAAAAACCAGGTTGAACTGTTAGGTGTAAAAATTGAGTTATTATTTATATAGGTTTTCAAGCATTTCGATCTGCTTAAATTCATACATTTTATATTTTATTACTCACTCGTTATCTAATTCCTATTATAATCATAAATCATTGTATGAAACTCTTTATAACTGTCGGTGTTGTTTTGTAGGAAACTCTTTATAACTGTCTGTGTTGTTTTTAAGTTCTTATATTTCAATCAACCATTTCAAATTATCGTCGTTGAAATTTTTTCTCTAAAAGCAAATGATTTTAAATTACTTATTGTTTTAACAGAAACTAGACTAAGAAAAGATATTGGTGAAACACTACCATTATCAATTGAAGGTTTTAGTTTTTAACTCACTCCAACCAAGGCATCTTACAGTGGCATCTCTTTCGTATATCTCTAACAATCTTAAATATAAACCCAGAGATGATCTTCGTCTACAAATCTCTCCATCTTGAATCTGTTTTTGTGGAAATATTATTCCCTAAAAGGTCTAAATTATTAGTTGGGTGTATATATATATATATATATATATAAACATCCTTGTATGTCAATAAGTGAATTCAATAATCTATTTTCTTCAGTTTTACATAAAATATGTAAAGAAAAGAAAATTGTAGTCCTCTTAGGAGATTTCAACATTGATCTGATTAAAACTGGCAGTGATGTTGATACACATGAGTTATTTAACCTTGTTTCATCACATAATTTTCTTCCTTATATAACTCTTCCTACACGAGTGAAACATAGTTTTAAACCATGGATAACTTTAGGTATTATAAAATCTTTGAAATGAAAGAATGAGTTAAATAATTAAAATGTAAAAGCTAAAAATGTAGAAAGTAAATTGTTGCTATTTGGAAAATTTTAGCAATATAGAAACATGCTTGACAAACTGATTAAAAATAGCAAACAGAACTATTTGAATAAATATTTCTCCGATAACATTAAAAATCTTTGCAAAACATAGAAAGGAATTAATAACATTATTCAATCAAAAAACAAAACTGGATCCATACCGAGTTGCATTATGGAATAAAATATATCCATAACAGATCCTCAAATTGCTAATATATTTGATTCTTAATTTTCATCTATTGCAAAATCTCTACAATCTAAAATTCGTTCTTCTAATTTCTCAAAATAACTCAAGAATCCAAATGTAAGTTGTATGTTTCTTGCCCCAACTGATAGCACTGAGGTCTTTAATCTCACCTTGAACCTAAAAATGGCAAAGCCTCTGGCCGAAATAGTATACCAACAGTCATTCCTAAACACCTCAACAGTCAAGTCTAATATTTTATGTCATCTATTTAACTTATCATTTTCTACTGTAGTATTACCAAATAATAATCCCTTATTTAAAAAGGCTCTAAACTAATATGTGGAAATTACAGGCCTATCTCACTGCTTTCAAATATCAGTAAGTTACCTGAAAAACTAATTTATGAAAGATTATATAGATTTTTGAATGTTTTTAAATGTCTTTCTTAGCTTCAATTTGGATTTCGATCTAAACATTCTACTTCTCATGCATTTATTTTGATTGATGAGAGTTTGGTATGGAAATATCATATTAACGAACTAATTTAAAAACTTAATAGATCAAAGAGCATGCTTTCAAAAATGCGCCATTAATAATAATACCATTCGTTCTATTTATTTTTCAATTTTTTCTTCGCATATTAGCTATTGCTGTCAGGTTTGGCGTCAGAATGGAAACAATCAATTAAATAAATTACGACACCTAAAACATTTTAGGCTTGGGTGGGGGATGTGCGAGTGTGATCACACTCCAGCAGTTTAGTATTTCTAGCTTAATTGATGTAAAGCTGTGGCTCCTTTGAGAAAGTTGATAACTTCTGGTAACTATGGTGACATATTAAAGGAGGTATCAAAAGTTATTTGTTATTTTTATATGAATTTCGCCTGGAGACAATTTAGAGAGTTATATTCTCTGTTAAACCAAGAATGAGGATTTAATAATTTTTTTCTCACTCCAATAAAGCATGGAACTTTTTATACTGGCTTTATATAGACAGTCAGTCCATTACTGGCTAACAACGGTAATCTAAATATGTGATAGTAAATATTTTCTAAACTTTTTTAAATCATTCCTTATTCTAGCAGTAACCCTTTTTTCTGCACTTCCTCTGGCTCCTGTTAATGCTAAATCATTGGCATAGAGTAATTTTTCTAGCCAACTTGGTTTATCCTCCCTTCACCAAGCTTCTAAAATTATGATAAATAGCAGTGCTCTCATCAAAGAAAGTAATGCCTGCGCAACGACCACATGGACAAGTGTTAATAATTATCATCATCCCGTGCAATTTGTTTCTTTTTTTTTGCATGTAGAATTTTTTCATTTAAATATGTTTGTTTTTTGTGTTTAGCAAGGTATTTCAGTGCTGTAGATTTTTTCTGAATTTTGTCATATATCTAGATTTCAAGTATGTTTCCAAAATTTTTTCTTTTGGCATGTTTAAAGGGGGATCGCCTTATTTTTTATTTTTTTTAAACTTATTATTTATTTAATGAGATTTTGATATCTAGAATTAATATTGCATTTCTATGAATATGTTATTTTGTATAAATAAATTGATTTCTTTAAATAGCGTTTTTAATAGAATATTAGAATATCTAAAGACTTTTTATATTTGTGGTTTATTTAATCTTTTGCTGTAACCTTGGATACGTATTAAATAAGCGTAATTATTAAGTTAGACTCAAACTATGTCATCTGGTTGACAGTCTGTTACATCTAGAATTAATCCTATCATATGCGACATCTTCACTCTCAACAGTTTTGATTTTGTTTTTAATTATAAGTTATAATTGTAAGTGATGGCCAACCATGGTTTAAGATTGCTTCATTTGCTTGTAAGGTATACATAACTTCACTGGTTACCAAAACAGTGTTTCAGTGGTCCTGGATTTTGGGGTTTGGTTTGTCTTGTTTTGCAACATTACTAATCAAGTATTAAAAAGTGTTATCGAATGAGATTACTTTTTTGATGAATTTTGGAGAAGATTTGTGAAGAGTGAAGTTTTATTCTTAAATACACATTTAAATTGCTAAGTATGAGTCGATAAAATGTTAAGTTTTAGATAACTTCATAAATCAGTTCATTTAATCCTGAAGGGACTGCTCACTACAAAAATATGTTTATCTAATCTTGAAGAGAACTGCTCACTACAAAAATATGTTTATCTAATCTTGAAGACACTGTTCACTATGAAAATAAGTATCTAATCAAGAGGAAAACTGTTGATTACAAAAATAAGTTCATCTAACGTTGAAGAGACTGCTCACTACAAAAATAAGTTTGTCTAATCTTGATGAGACTGTTAACTACAAAAATAAGTTCAACTAATCCTGAAGACACTGTTTGTTACAAAAAATAAGTTTTTATATACTTGAAGAGATCTGTTAACTACGAAAATAAGTATCTAAATCTTGAAGAGAACTGCTCACTACAAAAATATGTTTATTTATTTATTCTTGAAGACACTGCTCACTACAAAAGTATTTTCATCTAATCTTGAAGAGACTCTTACTACAATCCTTATGCTGATATTATAAAATTAATAATTTACAATACACAGGCATACCAAAATTGCTAGAAAAATATGTCAACTTTATCTGACCGATTATTTATTTTAGAACAGACATAATGAATTTGTTTAAATTTGATACTGAGATCCAAGCAGGAGATTCTGGCAAAAAATAAGTTTGTAATTTACTGAAACAATTACCAAAACAAATTCTCCCCAGTTTAAGTAAATATAGTGACATTCACAAAATAACAGAACACTTTAGCTTACTGCATTGTATTATTGGAGCTCTAGTTCTTAAAAATTTTCAAATATCTTGTCCTAAAATCTACTAAACAATTTATATTGCTGATTTAGCTGCCAAGCTTTGATTGTTTCTTCTAAACAATGTATCAATCCACTCAAACTTGACTTTGCTCAGTGATTAAACTCTCCTTCACATAACCAAGAGGTGACTCTGTAGTTGTTATTTCACAATGGAAAATAAAAACTTATATTAGTTTATATTAGTTTAGTATGTTTTTCAATAACACTGTTTCCTAATAGGATAAATTAAAAGGTAACAAATTTAGATTGTATTCCGATGGCATTCAGTGACCTCTTCATTGCAAATGTTAATATTTATTGATGAATGAGTCACATTAAACTGCATAAAAGTTTGGCATTCCATGCAAATATGTAATGTAATACTGGTTAGTGTGAGGTTAAATAAGGCTGAAGCAAACATGCCAAACTTTTGTTCCAAAACTGCAACAAATGCATTTCTCTCTCAGTTTACAACCTATCAGAATTTCATAAAATGTTGTTAACTTTAAACCTAACAAAGTTTTTTATATTTATTTTTAAATTATTTTTTTTAACAAAAAATGTAATATCTTCTTTTTAAGCCAGGTATTTTTTATTTTTAAAAGTAGCCTCCATTTTTTTAAAAACTTTGTTGCTTTTTTATGTTAAAGCAAAAATTTTTTCAACTTATCAAAATTTTATTTGTGAATATTTAGCTTTTTTAACGAAAGCTAACAATATTCTCAGTCTGTTTTACCCATGTATGCAGAAATTTGTTTTTTATCAGCTGGCTCTTGATGGCACTGTTTAGCTAAATTTATGCACAATTTTTCATTTACCAATCTCTGAAAATTATATATATTGATATGTATGTATATAATATTTTTTTCTGTGACCATGGAAGGAAGATATAATTTTACTAACATTTTTTTGTTTCTTATGTTTTAGGTTATAACTATAAATTTTTAGTGTATGTACTTAGTGATCTTTAAATGTGTAAATAATCTGTTGTAATGATTAGTACTAATCAATATGGCCAGTAAAATACTTAAAATTAAATAACTTTAGGTTATCCGTCGAGAAGCTTCCAAAACATCCAGATTACAAGTCACTGAGTAGCGAAGCAAAGAATGTTCTTAAGAAGGTTTGATTATTTGTTTGCATAAGTATCTTTGGTAACAGTTTGGAAATTTACTATTTTTTGATTATCAGTAATTATTTGAAACTTGGCAATGGTCAATAGCCTTCTGAGTTTTGAGAAAATTAAGTCAACATGTCAACCTCATCAGCAATCAGGTCAGCAAATTTTTAACAGACAAAAAAAAATTTTAATGTTAAAGCTCTTTGTTCATAAATAATAAGAATGAAGTAAAAGGGAAGAAAAATATCTTAAACATGCGATGTTTATACATAGATAGGTTTATTGTCATCATAGGGGCTATGATTCCAAATGGTAGACAGAATTATCTATCAAATTTAATGGTAGCGGTGAACCCCAAACACCGCTTCTAAATGTTTATTTAATTTTTCTGAAATATCTGCTGTAGATGTATACTTAATGCAGTTTCGTTTTTTATTTGTCTTATCTTGTTATTAGTCTGTTCGTTTTTGTTTGATTTCGTTATGTTTCACTTAAATTCTTGTAGATTTAATAAATATTCTCTTGCAAAGCGTATTTTTAAATGAATCCTTCTAAAATTGTTTTTTTCCTAAGAAAGACTTCAAGAAAACTGGTTAAGTGAGTTTTTAAGCAAATGTTGAGAGGAAAATAAAAAATGACAAGGAAAAAAAAATATAAATATATAAATAAATAGTGAATGATTTTTTTATTAATTAAACTGATTTCATATTTTGTTTATTTTGCTCTAATAATTTGTTACTTTACATGTGGTAAAGCCATGATAATTTAGTAGTAGTTAATGCCTTAGCTTAGTTTACGTTAACTCGTGAGAAATCCTGCTTTTAGTTTTTGCTTTTACTTTTAGTTCGGAGTTATATATAGAATAAATTTGCCACATAATCTGACATAAACATCTGACATAAAGCATAATTATTTGTTTTTTATTGATTCATTAATCCTGCAATTTGAAAAATGCCAGTCCAAAAATATAAATGAATCAAAACATTCTAATAATACGCTTTGATTCATTCCTTTAACTTTACTTGCGCGATACCAACAACGTTTCTACTTAAGAAAACATTCTAATCTAATTAAGTGAATGAAAAGGAACACATATATTCACAATCTTTATCCAAGTTGTTCAAGCATAGGATCAGCTTGTGAGGCATCATCACGATTTCAATGTTTATTTTATTTTTTTTTATTTTGCTGGAAACATATTATAGAGAATAGAGAAAACGAATAAAGTAGAGTACGAAGAAAGAGTAAAAAATAAAATTATAACAATTACAAAAGAATAACACTTTTAATAACTTGACTCTAATTTTTGTACAAAGTGGTTGCTAATTTAAAACTAGAGCATTTAGTAAATCTATGTTGTACTTTGTAAACCTCTTTGTGTATGTGGTCATGACAATTTATCTTTGTGTGTGTGGTCATGACAATTTATCTTTGTGTATGTGGAAATGAAAATGTAATCATGTTTGAAAGGGAAAACATTCTTTTGTTTCATTTCATTTTGATCTTAATAAATTCACAGTCCATTCATTCAGTATAATATTCTTTGGCATATGATTTTTTTCTCTAATTTAGTTAAAATAAATCAGTTCGTAGTTCATTTCTTCTTTACTGTGTGAAACTTTTAAGTAAGTGTTTAGACAGTGTTTAGACAGATTTTGAGTTTGTTTCACCCGTATTACAAAATCTAAAACTATGTATAAATCTTTATCATATTCAAAAATATTTTATTTTTTAATAAATTAACAATATATTTCATAATTTGATAATATATTTTGCACATGAGCTTGGCTGAAATAGAATTTTTCAATGCAAGTGCATTTTACTTAAATTATATCAAAACAAAGTCAGCAAAATTTTGTCAACCCAAAACAGTTATTTGTGTGTGTATGTTTTTATGTCTTTTTGTGTGTGTGTCTATGTGTGTGTGTACGTGTGTGTATCCATCTATGAAAAAATGATAGCATTATACTTGGTTAAGTATGGGGGCTCAAAATATTAAAATTTTTGCATTAAAATGAAATAAATATGGATCAAAATTTAGAAATAACTTTTTTAATTTATTTGTTCTAAAAAAATGCTTGCACGATAAGCATGGTTACAGCAACTAAAAATAATATTTCTGATTGGCAATTTTACAGATTTAAATTTTTCTAAAGAATGTAGTACTGCATTCGAATAATGCAAAGTTGAGGCGTAAGAGTGCAAAAATTAGAGACAAAGCAGATATACTGAATTTATTTTTTAGTTCTGTGCTCGATATGTTGGAATGTTTATCATATAAAACAATCAGAAAAACAGACAATCAGAAATCAGTTGGCTTTTTAAAATAAAAAAACGAGGAAAAGAAATTTCTGAAAAACGGATCAACTCTGATAGCAGATGATTTATGCTCACCAATCAATATAAGTCTTTCTAAAGACGTTATTTTTCTCAATGCAGCATATATCTGAGCATAAGTGATTTTATTTAATAAATTCAAAGTTATGATAGTCATTAACTCTATATTTATTACTGCAATACTAATTGAGAACACCATAGTAACCTTCGTTTTTCTATAGAAATTTTTACTTGAATAAGAAAATATTAAGTAGTTTTTTGTAAGTGTCATTTTCTTGTCCAGTAGTAGTAGTCTTAATTGCAAGTTGGTATGTATTGTAAGTTATTAATATTGTAAGTTATCAGTTTCATCAGAGTTTTGGTGGTAAAAGATGAGACAAAAGATTAAAAAGTATTAATTATGCATTATCTTCCTCTTTCAAAATGAATATCAAGTCTTGCAATCTATTTTGCTATAATCTATATTGTTTCAAGAATCAAGGAGTTGTAGTCTGGTCATAGTACTGATCCATTGGTTGAACTTATCTTCCCCTAAAAAATAGTAGAAATCATGCTTTAGAAGCATTACCCACTTCATAAGTAAATTTTGACGTAGATATTCTTGGTATATTGGAAAAATTGGATATGTCTGTATAAACCACTAGTTGGTAAATACATTTTAACACAAACATCAAATTCTTAATGAAAATTTTAAATCATCGACCCCAACCCCTTTTAACAAACAAGGGCTGTCAAACTTAAAAAGAGTTCATATGCAGAGAAAATAAAATATGTTGCTTTCAATTATGAGTAAATCAAAGCAACTATTTTTCTGTATTACTATCATTCATAAATTAAAAATCAACAACAAAAACATACATAACATAAAGAAATGCTCAAACCAATCATACTTGTTGTGTATTATTATGTATTATTATCGAAAATTTAAAAATCACATGTGTTTTAAACCTCTAATCATAAAATTGGAGTAGAATTACTGTTGATGTAGCTTTGTATGGCCAAATTAATTAAACTTAATTTCCTTGTGCACATGAAAATTTTAAACTGAACTTTTAATTTTTCTGAAAAAAAAATTGACGCCGTTTTTTTTTGGTCAAAATCTGAAAAGGTTATAATTAATAGTTATTACATTACAATATTATTTTTTTACACAAGCAATTAAAGGCAGTTGCTTTTATTCACATTTTACTCGCGTTTATTTTTCATTTTGAAAAAAGGCAGATTTGCATTGAAATATTTTAAATTAATGTTTAAGGTGGTCAATATTATTTTAATTCATGCGCTTTATTTATTTATATTAGTTATTTATTTGTTTTTGTTGAAAATCATTGATGTAAAAATATTTTTTTTTCCTTTATTTTCTCAAAGAAAGATTGTGATAATCCACTTTATCAGCGTTAAATTAGTATTTTTTGGGAAGTTGAAGTCTACTCAAAATCCCGTCTCCAAACTAATTTAATGAGGAACTGTCTAATTTTACTCATTTATGAGTTGCTCTGCTTGGACTTGTATAAACATTTACCATTTAAAATGATCATGCTTTTTCATTCTTTTGTGTCAATAAGACGTGATTACTATTTTGAACTCACCTTATCTTAGCTGTTTTGAAAACTTTAACCTCTTATCGGTTACAAAATTTAGTTTAATACAGTTTTGGAGGCACTGCTCAATCTGCTCATTATAACCTATAAATTCATGGTCTGTCAGTCATGCGCTTAAAAACTTAGATTTTTATGGAACTTGATCATGATCAGCACCAGCAACACACCCTTTTAATATTTACTTGGACATCAGGCAAAGCTTGTAAGTTAACCAATATTCTTCGGTCCATCTGTACATTTCATTTGCCTTTTCTTTGTAACACTAATTTTTTCTTTGTAATACTAATTTTTTCTTTGTAATACTAATTTTTTCTTTGTAACACTAATTTTCTTTGTAACACTAATTTTCTTTGTAACACTAATTTTCTTTGTAACACTAATTTTTTTTGTAACACTAATTTTTTCTTTGTAACACTAATTTTTTCTTTGTAGCACTAATTTTTTACTTTGTAACACTAATTTTTTCTTTGTAGCACTAATTTTTTCTTTGTAACACTAATTTTTTCTTTGTAACACTAATTTTCTCTTTGTAACACTAATTTTTTCTTCGTAACACTAATTTTTTCTTTGTAACACTAATTTTTTCTTTGTAACACTAATTTTTTCTTTGTAACACTAATTTTTTCTTTGTAACACTTTAATTTTTTTTTTGCAACACTTTAATTTTTTTTTTGCAACACTAATTTTCTTTGTGACACTAATTTTCTTTGTGACAGTAATTTTTTCTTTGTAACACTAATTTTCTTTGTAACACTAATTTTTTTTTGTAGCACTAATTTTTTTTTGTAGCACTAATTTTTTCTTTGTAACACTAATTTTCTTTGTAACACTAATTTTTTCTTTGTAACACTAATTTTTTCTTTGTGACACTAATTTTTTCTTTGTGACACTAATTTTTTCTTTGTAACGCTAATTTTTTCTTTGTAACGCTAATTTTTTCTTTGTAACGCTAATTTTTTCTTTTTAACGCTACTTTTCTTTTTAACGCTACTTTTCTTTGTGATACTACTTTTCTTTGTAACACTAATTTTCTTTGTAACACTAATTTTCTTTGTAACACTAATTTTCTTTGTAACACTAATTTTCTTTGTAGCACTAATTTTTTCTTTGTAGCACTAATTTTTTCTTTGTAACACTAATTTTTTCTTTGTAACACTAATTTTTTCTTTGTAACACTAATTTTTTCTTTG
>JAUZNK010077466.1:0-16069 GCA_035046665.1 Euphysa ruthae | reverse complement strand
TTTGTAACACTAATTTTTTCTTTGTAACACTAATTTTTTCTTTGTAACACTAATTTTTTCTTTGTAACACTAATTTTTTCTTTGTAATACTAATTTTCTTTGTAATAATAATTTTCTTTTTAATTTTCTTGAAATTTTGTAGAAAATATGAGATTATAAATTTAGAAAAATGATGTTTTCAGCTTTTTGAAGAAAATTGTCTGTGTTGTATTGTAAGCCTGAATATTAATATATAAATGATATTATAATATGTATATTATGTTTAATTTTTTTGCATGTCAGTCATTTAAAAAATTTTATTCTGGGTGATTTTGGATTATCTGATGCTTTTAAATTACTTTTGATGTAATATTGTACATTGCTTATGGAAAACTTTAATTTAGATCAAAATATGGCAGACGGTGAAATTGTTGTCAGTCCATTGTTTATTTTACATTTTTTAACAAAAAATGGTTTAACATTTTTTAATTTTCAAACTATTCCAATTTTTGCATGATTTCCACTTTGAAGAATGCAAACATCATGCATGATGTAGAGTTGATTGTGTATTTTATTATTCGGTATAAATGCATGATAGTTATATTTTTGGAGCTTTATAGCTTTTCATATTCTTGTTTTTACATAATATCTCTTCTTTTATCATTTTCTCAAGAATTCTCTATAAAGCTTTTTTCAAAATTTTCCAAAAATATTGTTTCAATAAAAGACATCATTTGGACAAATTCTTATTGCCTTGTATCAAAACTTCCTAAATTACCAGGTCTTTATGGTAAAGCATTTGAATTATCCTACTATAAAAGTTTAAACATAACCTCAAGTTCAATTTTACGCCAGTAACACAAGAATCAATTTATGACATACTCAGAACCATAAAAAATTCTAATGCACCAGGAATTGACAATATAAATGGTACATTTTTAAAAAGGTCCTAGTATTTTTTGAAAAAATTGTTTAATATTCAGGAAAGCCACAAAGGTTTTAAATGTTCTTTTGTATTTTAGCGAAGTTTACCGTGGTGACCACAGTGTTCTATTAACCAAAAATTTTAGGTCTTACTCTAGAAAGCTGTCTAGTGCTAGAATTTCTCAAAGGTTACTTTAACGTTTATTTTTTTTGTTTTTATAGAGATGCATCTCAGCCTTTGATGCTGCTGAGAAGCTCAAACCTTCTATAATCAAACACTTTGAGCAGCAGTTCGATGTTTGGAAGCGAGAACAATTAGAACAAAAAGTAGGGAATATTTGAGTTATACAGTCTTTAACTTATGAAAAATATTCTTAAAGAGAATTAAAAAGCCTGGCTTTCAAAATACAAATATAATGCTATATTTGTATGAAGAAGTGTTCCAAACCAACGTTAGTAGCTTTTATTGCACAAGGCAGATCTGGTACTTTTATTTTAAATAATGAATGTTATAACTGCAAAGCAAGTTTTTGAGTAAAAACTTTGGAAAAAAAAATTCTTTTTTTTCATAAAGAAGTTTTTGGCAAAGAATTGAATGTAATATAATATAATAGCTTAAAACCTTTGAAGAATTACATTTGCTGTTTAAAATTTTGTTTGCTTGTAACTATTACTCATATGTTTCTCAAAGCTTTTTTTACTCTAATGTTTCGCAATATTTTTTCACTGATTAGGTTATGGAAATTCTTCCCAGAAAAAATTATTTGAAAATATTTGTTAAATATAGTTTAGCACATTTAAATAGTTAGATTAAACCGTAAAACTTTAATAAAAAAATTTGAAATAAACAGATGCATGGTACCAAAAAAACATATTTTAATGGTTTTGACTCAAATTTAAAATCTTTCAATTCTTCATAGTAGTATTAAAGTTAACAAATTTCAGTATAAGTTTAATGTATATTTGTTATACTCTAAAGCTTTTAATAGAGGAAACTATAAACCATCACTTATATAAGTGGGGAGGGTGGGGCGTTTACTAGGGGAGAGGATATGAGAGGACAAGTTCTAATTGAAGTGGATGATGGGGATTATTACTAGATTAAGAGTTGTTTTAAAGAATTGGATATTGTTGCTTAAAAAAAGGTAAGGGTGGTTGAAGGGGAGCTTATTATGTTAGAGCGTAAGAGCACTTATTAGAGGGGAGTATGAAGGGTTGTTTAGGAAGGAGGAGAAGATATAGATGATTGAGAATCATGTATATATTCTTTTACAAATTTGTACTGTGAAATACTGTGATAATTTGAATTGCTGCTGCCTGATACATCATGACACCAGACAGGTAAGATTCTTGTTAAAATTTTAATTTTTGAAGTAGTCACAGGTTGTATGTGCACGATTGAAATATCAAAAAAAAGTAAAAAATAAACAGCTAAGAGTTTTTTTTACGAAAAGCAACCCACACAACCTGGAAAAACTGGTTACAAAATGGTCATGGTTAAGGCTTTGATAGAAATTTGACTTTATTCTTGTAAATATATGATTTTTTTCGTCTTTAAGTAAAACTGTCTGTTTACATTTAAATTTTACATATGTTATATAAATGAAATTTTTCTTTAAAAATAATGAAATGCTGCTTTATTTAGTTAATAAAATCACTTCTAATACCAAATAAAGTTTGGCTTGATAAATGAAAATTACTTTATGTTGCGTTTCTTTTGAGGGATTGTTATGATTTAGTAAAACTTCCAGACATCTATTTTTTGGTATATTTTGAAACAACTATATGCATAGATTTTATTCAGATTTTTATTAATTTAGAAAAGAATAGAAGAGAAAAACGTAATTAAAAAAGAAGCATCAATACTACCTGATGTGCCAAACTTTCCGCCTGAGGATAGGTTACCCCCTTCTGTTAGCCTTATCACAGAAATATCTTCTTACCCTTCTGTACCTAGTGTTAATCCTACAGCGCCTCCTGAATATCATCAAGAGGATTTATTTACACCCTCTAACACACTCATTGATGACAATTTGGTCAATGATATCCAGCAAAACTTTGTAGTAAAACCTTCAATTGATAGATCTACTAAACCAAAAGACCTTATTGGAAATGATTATAAGTATCATTTGACACAAGGTGATATTTTGTTGAATTTTTTAATACCAAGACATTTCGTAACGAGGTTGCGTATTAAAATTGACAGATTATATCCTATAAACCTTGTCATATCTTAACGAGACAAAGCAATAAAAGCATGACTCGCTAAAAAGATAAAAGCGTTAAATGACTTTAAATGAGTAGAAAAACAAAGATGGTGCATTAGGGCTAAATATATAACATATTAGGATAAATTGTAAATTGGATGGGGCTCTCCCTATAAACAATTGCTATCAAGCTCATGCTTACTTATACTTTGATTAAACTGAAACTTATTGCATTTAAACAGTGGGTTAGTAAATGTAAGAGTTAGTTTCAGCTGTTTGCAAAAATTATCATTATGAAATTTTTTTTGATTTGTTTGTATTGATTTGCAAATAAGATATCATATATTCTAACGCAGGTAAAGAAAACAAATTTATAAATTGTAATAAAAGTTTAAAACTAGAGTTTTTCAACATTTCACCACCTTGAATGTCTGAAAATTGAATGGTTTTTTTATTTACACAAGTAATATTCAGGTTTAAAATCATACATGATTGAAGAAACGATTATACTTGACAAAATATATTAATATAAATTGTGTTAATTTTTCTTGACTAGCAAAACGTTTGCATGCAAATATGAAGTTGCCAAACATATTAAATATTAAAAAACATTCTTTTCTATGCGTCATCTTTTGAAAAATCTTGTTAAGAATAATTGATTGAAAGCAAATGATATGATAGTGAATTTTCCATTCCAACTCATTCAACAATGTTTATTCGCATCTTTTTGGTAAGCTGGCTATAGATGGTAAATTTTTTGTTATTATTTTTAATTTGAAATACTTTATGGAGTATCTCTGCAAAAAATAACATTTTAATTTGAAGCATTTATGAGAGGTATATCCACAACATTTATTCCACCATCAGCTTGATACTGTGCAAATTTCATTCCACGAGCATCATCTTTCTGAAATCGTTTTTACTCTCAACCTTTAACTGTGTGTTGCCTCAAATTTCTACAAATGAATTAATTTCAGGTTTTTTGATTTAAAGTGTCAGAGTCATATCCAAGTGTATTTTGACACCTGTAAACCGGTTTGGGAGCCCAAACAATTGGCTAAAATGTTAAACAGGCCTTGTCATGAGTAAATGCATAGATGGGCTGTATTAAGTCCGCGTAGAGGACATTGTACGGGTTGTCTGCCCTACATCCTCCTCCCTCCCTCCCCAATTTCCTTCTCCTTCCCCATCCACCCCCGTCCTTCCTCTTTACCCCCTTTGTCTTTTCTCCTTAGCTTCTCCAACCCCTTCCCAGCCCAGCCCACCATGGTTGGAGAAACTTTTAAAAATACATACATGGTGATTGTCGCTAAAGGTCATTCTAACAACAGATAATAATGAATAAACTGTAGCATGCTTTGCAACTGTTGTATTATTTCGTCAGAGTTTCCCAAAAAACAATTAAAAACAATGTTGCAAAACAATTTGTTTGTAAATTTCATAAAACCGTTGCATGAGCAAATAAAATAAATTAAAAGTAGAAAAAATAGCACACAATTTTTTCAGATAATGAAATCATTATCACGTAAAGTACTTATAATATCTTCTGCACTGTGTAAATATACTTCAGAGAAATAATCAGTAATTTTAAATAATGTATAGACGTTTAAAATAAACCTGTGGCTGAGACTAAACCATACTTCCTAGAAATGAGCCATAATTTTAAATAAAATATAGGCGTTGGAAGGAAAGACAATAGAACAACAAGATACTTTTAAAAAAACCTATGGACGAGAGCAAATATGTTTATATACAGTATTGTGTAATAGCGTCTTAGGTAATTAATCTTTGTTTAAATTAAGTTGTTTTTATTTTTAAAATTCTCACATTTGCTATAATAAATAACATCACATTTTAAATTGCTATTAATCCCCTTAGAAAACATATTACTTTTTAAATGACTTGCTTTCTGAGAATCGGAATGTTTAAAAATCACAATATCGAGTTAATTTTTTTTTTATTTTCAGAATGATTATTATTTTTGAATGAGTTACTATAATTTTTTAAAGTTATTATATATGATTATCAAGTAGAGATAATGGTTGTCTGGCCAAGCGGTCTGACACTATTATGTGCGAGTTTGATATTATATAAAAATAACATCGGTTATAGTAAAGTTTTTGTGGTTTTAACGTAGGTCATGAATAATTAATGATTTAGGTTAAATTGATGTAAGCTTCTTAGTTGCTAAGAAACAAAGTAAATCAGAGAAAAATTTAAGCGCTTATATATTTTATGTATAAATATTACATTACAAATAAACTGTTATTGCGTATGATTTGTTCTCGTTCTTTTGAAATATTTAAGTTCATCTTGGAAGATTATATTTTTAAATTTGCAAATAATTTAATGAATAAATAAACTTGTGTCATTTTATTTGTTAACCTATTTGTTGTTTTTATTAATCTGCAATAAATTTTTATGTGTGTTACTATAAATATTTTTCAGCAAAAACTGTTTTGCACAAGCGATTTTTAGCCCACGTAGATAAATGCAGGTGGGTGTGGGGGCGGGCATGGGCAATCGCCCACCTCTGATGACAAGGCTTGTGTTAAACAATGTTTTAATAAGATATTTGGGGACGTTTTCAAATCATTTATTATTCATTCTACCTGAAGCTAATTATAACAGAATTTGCCACAATATCAGGGTAAATCAAAGATTTTAATTTTTACGCGCCAAAACTGGATATGACGCTGTGTATGTAATCAATTGGAGAATAATATTTAAAATGTTTTTTCTTGAGTAGTGGATGATTTTCAAAATATCAAAAACGTAAGATATAATAATATTGAAGTTTATTGATATTTACTTTTTGTTGATTATTCTTAACAAGAGAAGGTTGGTTTGCGGATTACTTATTTGATCGTACCCAAAAAAGTCGAATACCAAGTAACATATTCAGAAAACAAGCTTGTTTGCACTGGATTACCCCCAATGTTCTATTTTGGGTATGTTATTTATAATGTTCTTAAATGATTTGAAAGAGTATCTTTGGTACGCAAAGATAATTAAATATGCTGACGATTCAGTGCTATGCTACTATAATAACGATTTCAATATTATTGGAAATAACTTAAATAAAGACCTTGTTCAACTCTCAAACTAGTTATACCAGTATCAGCTTGTATAAATTTGATAAAGTGCAAAACGGAATCTATAATGTTAATGTGCTAAACGGTTAAACATCTGTGTTGTTATCTTTAAATTGAGTATAATAGGGTCAAATGTAAACGTTGTAACACAGTATAAATACTTGGGTTTCATAATTGATAAACACTTGACATATGATGTGAATGTTGATTTAGTGTAGAAAAAAGCTAGCTCAGACCCATGCTTCTCCGTAAAATTAGACCAAATCAGACTGCTGAGAATACAAGAATGGCCGACACTACGACAATATTACCTCTACTAGCATGCACGGGGACAGTTAATCTTCACTACACAAACAGACAGTTTGTAAAGTTAAGATCAATTGAACAGAAGGCTCACCGTATAATTGCTGATAGATTACCTACAGCAGATATTTTCAACTTGGTTAAAAAGCGATCGTGTTTATTTGTGAGGAAATGTCTAAATGAATAAAGTTCTAACAATTTCAATATTTTCTTTAATTTCTCATATGAGACAAACGAGAAAAAACAAATGCATATGACTTAAATATAAACTCAGTTTTTCAAAAAAATCATTTTGCTTTTCTGGGGCAAAAGTATATAGCGATCTACCTCTGCATATTAGAAAAGATAAAGCCTTCACTTCCTTCAAGAAATCACTGAATCAATATTTTACCCACTGTTTAATTGCAGTAGGTTTCTTGTTCAGAGTATTATAAGTTAACATGGGTTTGTAAGCACAAATCATTTACTTGGTTTAATTTTCAGGCCTACAATATATCCTCAAATGTCCTTATATATTATTTGTCTTAAATAATTTTGTAGTATTTTCTTTATCATTAAATTCTTTACCTAGTCTTGCTTTTGTTGTCTCATTAGGCTATGGGACGTTTGTTATTACCTACATTCTCAGTTTAAACCATAATAATCTGTCAATGTTAGATAATAATCAATCATACTCCTTTAACAAGGTTTTAAAAACAAAATAGAGCAAGTTTCTTTGTATTTCTATTTTTTCTTGTAGTTGGGTGACGTGGCGTTTCAATCAAAAAAAATTACGTCCATGTATGGACGTTCATTCTATACAAAATAATTAGTGTTATAATATTGTTTCATAATTTCTTGATTTTTCGTTAATTTTGATCTGAGAATGGAAATTTCTATTTTCAATTTATTCAAATTAGTAAATCTTAATAATTAAACCATTAGACTCTGTTTGAAACAATTTTTGCCCAAGTTCTATCAAGACCTGATAAGGATTTTAACAAGATAAAAATACTTATATAGATTTTTTTTAGCAGTTTTTATGTTCCTTTCTATCTGAACAAAAAATTTTGGCAGGTATTTATTTTATATAGGTTAACAGATTTATTGATTTCGAGACATTTCATAGTGGCTATAATCCTTGAGTTTCTTGGAATTTGTCTTTAAATTTGTTATAGTTTGAAAATTTTCTGGAATCTCCTGAGTTTTTGCTTATTTTTAAATTTATAGAAAATGCCATAAATTTTTTTTATAAATTTTTTTTTTTTTTTTTTACTCTCTGTATTACAATATACCTTAGGTAAAGATTAAAAATTGTTATCAATATGATTACAACCTAAATAAATTTTATTTTGTTTGTTGCTATTAAATAAAAATTAACATAACTATGCTAGCAATATGATAAAGCACAACAAAGAATTTCTGAAATTTCCTGAAAATTCTCATCAATTTGTCCTGGTAAATTCTAAATAAAACGTCCTGGAATTTGGTTTTTAATGAACTGTGGTCACCATGCATTTATACGCTACCAGGAAAGCTGATATACTTATGAATTTGTTGATGTTTGTCCTTTTGCCATTTTTCTCCGAAACCGTTATTTTTTCTGAAATCTGGTGTAAAGTTGTAGGATCATAAAGGAGTGTGTGGGACTTATTTTTTTCGAAAAAAAATCTTGTTTTTTTAGTACTGGACATAAATATCCAAATACAAGACTAAAAACACAATTTTTAATAAATTTTCTTAAAATCTGTTGCTTTTTGTGTGAAGTTATAGGACCATGCGGAAATCTTTTGACTCATATGACCACCCAGTGAAAATTCTTGTTTAGGGGGTTCAATTTTTGCCCACTTTACTGTAATCTCTTGAAATTTTTTTCACTGCTATTTTATTTAAACTAAAAAATATCCGATAAAGATTTTTAGACAAAATCAAAATTTTTTTCAAACTCGTTGAAATTTTCTACTAGTGAATAGTCCTTAAGTTTTTTTATGTTTGAGCAGGAGTTCTTGACAGATATTTGATATAGATTGAACGATAAAGATTCTTCAGTCTCGCAATTTAATAGAAAATTTAGAAAATAAATAACATACTTGATTTTGGAAAATTAAAAAATTAATTAAAATTAATATTTTTCAAAAAATTTTTTTAAATGTTAAAATTAAAATTTTATAACTGAAGTGGTGTTCTTTATTTTCTTGCTAACCTATTTAAATTTCTTGGTTTGTCAACTCAGTCATAATATATTGAGAAAGAAATTATTAATTAGAAGGGGATACGACAAGTAACAAAATAGTGCATCATTTGCTGGGAAAAGGGTCATCACTTCAACCGGGAGGGAAAAACACTAATCAATACTCATAAAATTCTCTCATAAAATTAAAGAATTGGCTCATCCTGTACAAAGCCCGAGCCGCATAAACCGCATATCATACGAATGGATGAGAAAGTATTCTGGATATTCCCTTATTTCCAGATATTTTAGAATATAATAAATTTTTCTCGTTAGTCTATTTATATTAATATTTTTCCATTTATATACTCTGTTGGTTATATTATTAAATAAATTATGTTCAAGAAGAACTTTTAATTGCTTAGCTATGTATATTTAAGCAGTCAACAATGTGTATAGCTCATGTAAACAAGCCTTAAAATTTTTTTGTGCCACTATTTTATTCATAGAAAATATTTTTGTATATTTGGACAAAATAAATCTCCTTCCACATGCCATCTTATGTTTATGTTATTTTATTAAAAGGTAGGAAGATTTCAATTTTTATTTTTTATTCATTTGTCCTTTGTATCTTGTTTTGAATGAGCTCTCGTCTTTATTTTATTTCTCCGAGATACGATGTCTGTGAGAAAACAATTTGAAGCAGACAAACCTAATCCTATCGGGCATTGACCGTTGGCCCACACTTATATGCAGCCTTGCATTTTCCTGGTTGAAAGTAGTCGGTAAGAATCATAAAATCGCAATCTAGAGCATTCTCCATGAAATGCAACCATGGTGCGCTGCGCTGGGAACGGAGAGTAGTGGAAGAAAAGGAGAGGGGGGATGGAATTTTTCAGGATTTTTAAAAAACCATGACTTTCATCTTTGCATGCATGCTCGCTGAATTTTGGTCTCGTATCATAAATAAATAAAATATTCCTTGATAGTCCACATAAAAATGACAGTACTTGTCAGATTTTTATTCTCTTGTAATTTATCTGAAGACGGGAGCAGGTTGTCTCCCAAAACTTAGCCTTAATAAATTATTAAAACTTATGGTATGATAATTTCTTTCACAATTTATGGGCTATTCTTTTTAATTTTAAACAAATTTGTTTTTTAAGAAATTATAAAATGTTTGAACATAGATTTCACTCTGCCAAAGTATATCACTTAGAAGATCTTTATTAGTTTCTTTACCAACATCTAAAATTTACAATGAAATAACGAAAACTGAAAATTTTCTTTAGATTTTCATTCTTCTTTGGACGGTAATCGCTGTGTAGTTGTCCCTAATGATCTCACGTTGAAGTTTTTACAATTAGCTGAGAAAAATACTCAAAACAATTTAGAAACTTGTGCAATATTAACCGGAAAATTGGTAAGATTTACTAGAACATTTCAGAACTATTCTGAGGTGTTATTTTACCCAAACTATAATGGCCAATCAAAATTTGAGGAGATGCTAAATTTCAGCTATATTGGAAACAATTGAAATTCTGTTAATGGTAATTCAGTAAGAACTATCTCCAAGAAGTCTAGAAGATTACCTTTCCAAATAAAAATGTTATCATGGTGAAATATAGAACATTCTTGAATATGAATTATCAATAAGTTGAAATATAATACAATAATATGTATAGTTATAATATATATAATACATTCTCTTAGATTATAGTGTGGTCACAAAATGTAAAGGATTTTCCATTGAAATCATGAAAATTTAAGATGTTGATGAAAAATATGACATCAACATTATCAGCATAAAAAATTATTATACTTAACTGTGGTGAAGTGAATATTTATTTTTAGCACAGTTCTCAGTTAATCTGTATCTTTATCCCTTAGATCCATATGGCAGAAAGGCAAATTATTAATGCTATGGCTTCAAGCAGAAAATTGGACTTTCAAAATTCAAAACACAAAATATTTTTTGGTTGACTCTATATATAACCCCATACAGTGTCATATCCAGAGTTTGATAAACAATTCTGCCTTTTCGCTAATAAAATTTCAATGCATTTAGTCATCAATGGAAAAGCTTTTAACAAAAATTTTGAAAACGTGCCAAAAGTTATTAAATTAGTAAATAGCAACAATCTAAAACTAATCCGAGAGTAAATTTTCTACATACACAAAAAATTCAGAAAAAAATTAGAACATAACCTTTTAAGGAAAAATATAAACATTTTTAAACCAGATTAGCCAAATATTTAATCTCCAATGTATTTGAATCTTTTAATGTGGGGCCAACAAATAGCTTAGAGCTAATTTTTATAGAAGGGCCCTACTCATATACTGAGTGGGCGACGCCTAGATTTGAGCCTGGAGCTTTATGGTTGGGTGTCAGATGTCTTACCAAATGAACTATCCAGGTACAAATTTATCCAATTAATTGCCTTGGTGTTTATTGGTATTTTTAGGTTCAAAACGAACTTCGAATATCACATGTTGTTGTTCCTAAACAATCAGCAACGCCAGACTCTTGCACTACAGAATGTGAAGAAGAAATGTTTGACATACAAGATCGATACGATCTCATAACTCTTGGCTGGATACATGTAATTTTTTTTCTGTTTTTGAAAGTACAACTTATATAAATTTTTGAGGTTTTTCTTGATATACGAAATGAAACTCAGTGCAATTACAGAGTTGCAAAGCCAGATTTGTTGTAGTAAGTATTTAATTAATTTCATGCTTCTAATCTTTAGGATATATGGAGACACAAAGTTTAGTTATATCAACAAAAATCAATAAATCTGAACTATGAAGCTATTTCAAATAATTAAAGATAAATATGGACTAGGAATCTACTTCAAATGATGAAAGATGAATTTGGACTAGGAAGCTACTTCAAATAATAAAGGATGAATTTTGACTAAAGGATGAATTTGGGCTAGGAAGCTACTTCAAATAATGAAGGATGAATTTGTTTTTGCAACAAAATGATGCTTTTTAGCTCACTTTTTTTTAAAATAAAATGTCTTGATACTGACCTTGCCTATTTTTTGCATATTTTTGGTCAGTCATTACACTGTCATGTACCACATTTTCATCTGGAGGCACAAGCAGCTTTAACTCAAAAAACCATTTTTTATTACTTTATTTTTTTTTGTTGTCTTGCAGTTTTCAAATGCATTTAGAACATTTTGAATTTGTACTTTGAGTATTTATAATAATTTGTAATAAGAAATTGTATTTTGCATTTATTGACTTAAAAAAGGTTTTTGATAGATTCCCACGAAAGGTCCATATGTGAGCATTGAGGAAATTAGGATTTGAAGAATGGATTATCTCAGTTATGAAATCTATGTATGAAAGTGCTAGAAGCCGTTTTAGAATATATGGTTCTTTTAATAAGAAATTTTTCGTTAAGGTTGGTGTTCATCAAGAGTCTGTCCTTAGCCCTTTGCTTTTCATAATGGTGGTAGAAGCGTTATCACAGGAATTTAGAGTAGGATGCCCATGGTAATTGCTGTATGCAGATGATCTTGTATTAATAGCAGAGAGTAGTGACAAGTTGATTCTTAAATTTAATAAATGGAAAGAATGGATTGAATTTAAAGGACTAAAGGTCAATATGTCAAAGACAAAGTGATGGTAAGTGGCAAAGGAATTGCGCCACCACTGCTATCAGGAAAGTTCCATGCTCAATTTAATTTATAGGAGAGTTGTTGGTAGAAATTCAAAACAGTTTAACTATTGTAAGCGTTAGGGACATAGACATTGTAGTGGTATAAGAGGTAACACTGATTGGTATACAGGATAGTAAATGTAGAGTATGTTCTGGGGATGTTGTTTTACCTGGTAGACAACCAATGGATCCAGTGATTGTAGGTAATGATTTCTTGAAGATGACTGACAAGTTTTGATATCTAGGAGACATGATTAGTGCAGATGGTGGTGCAGAGGAAATTGTGTTGCAAGGATAGGATGTGGGAAGAAAAATTTTAGAGAACTTTTACCTTTGTTAACTGCTAAAGCACTCTCACTACGGGCAAAAGGTAGACTCTGTTATGCTTGTGCAAGAAGTATCATGGTCTATGGTGGCGAAACTTAGGCAGTTAAGGAAAGTGACCTTAACAGATTAGAGAGAAACTTTATGATAATGGTAAGATGGATTTGTAAGTTGACAATGAAGGATAGGAAATCCTTTCAGGAGCTATGTCAAATATGTGATCTAGAAAGTGTTATAGTAGTACTTCAAAAAAGTAGATTAAGGTGGTTTGGCCATATTAAGAAAATGAATAACGATAAATGGGTTAAGAAATCGAGGGGAATAGATGTAGATGGGAACTTTGGGAAGGGTAGACCGCAGTTGATTTGGGAACAGGTTGTTAAAAATGACTTTAAGCAGAAAAGGATTCAAAGTGCATTGGCACAGGATAGAGTGTTATGAAAGAGTGTCATAAATATCCCTGTCTAACCCATGCGAGCACGGAAAGTGGACGTAAAACTATAAGAAGAAAGAAGAAGAAATTTTTCACGGTTTTTGTGAAATAAAATATCTTCATTTGGAATTCATACTTTGGATGCTTAATTCATGTGAATAGATAACTCCATTTCTTATTCTTATTTTATGTTAGAGGGATTTTGATTGATTATATAGCTCCATTTCTTATTCTTACTTCAGGTACTAGAGGGATTTTGTGTTTTTAATTTTTACTTTGCTTTTATCAGTTTCGTTTCGAATTTTTATTATGGGTTTTTCAGGGATTATTTTATCAATTAAAAAAAAAAAGAAGGTAAAATATTTTTTTAACTTCTCTGAAGATTTTTTTTTTTTTAAATGCCCGTTTTTCTAGTTTTTTCTTTTTATTGACAGGTCTTTTCATTTTTGTATTTTTTAAATTTCAGACTCACCCTACTCAAACAAGTTTTCTTTCAAGTGTTGATCTTCACACTCAATGTTCCTATCAACAACTTATGCCTGAAGCAATCGCTATTGTTTGTGCACCAAAATATAACACGTGAGTTAATTCCTTATGCTACTTGTAATATAGTGTCAATTCCATATAAGCTAGTCTAAGTGATTGTCATCATTTGATATTTAAACAATCGCACTCCTCTCAAGAAAAATATGTTACGTGGTAACAACCAGCCTTTTGTTTCCAAGCAGATTCACAAAGAAGTTATGAAAAGGGCTAGGCTAAAGAGTAAAGCCAACAGTTCAGTTCTTCCTACTAACCAAGCTGCTTTCAATAGACAGCAAAATCCTGTTGTTAGTCTCATTCTCAAGGAAAAGAAATCGTTCTTTATTGAAATAAATGAGGGAAAAAGACCTTTTTGACATGCTTGCATCCATTTATTTCTAATAAACCTCTTTTTAGCAATGAAAGAATTCTTTTTGATAATAATAATGATACATTGATTTCTTGTGAGAAGTATATTGTGTATATACTTAATTCTTACTATGCTAACATAACTAGCACATTAAAAAAATCATGTCGTATATACATGAACCCTTTATTTGTGATTGCATAAATACATTAAACAATGAAATCTTTGCAGATCAGTTGTATTGGCTGGTATTGTTCTCTGTAAAAAAGGGGATACCACAGATAAAGGGAATTATTGTTCCATCAGTATCTTGCCTACTGCTTCTAAAGTGTTCGAAAAAATTTTCTTTCAGCAAATAACTGATAGTTTGAAGGATAAGTTTTCTCCCCTTCTTTGTGGTTTTCGGAAAGGCTTTTCTACCCAACACTCCTTGTTTCGTTTTCTTCAGAAGTGGCAAAAAATTCTTGAGAGAAAACGATTTTTAGGTGTGATTTTAATTTATTTGTCTAAAGCGTACTACTGCATATCTCACAATCTTCTCCTTGCAAAACTTTGTGCATATCGTATTTCTCACAATAGTCTAAGACTCATAAAAAGCTTTCAGGAAAACAAGATTGGGACTGGGCTCAATGTTCAGTGAGTGGTTAGAAATTACCCTGGGAGTTCTTCAAGCCTCCACATTCTTGGACCACTTTTATTTAATATTTTTATTAAAGATATGTTCTTTTTTATACTTGAATCTGAGATTTGTAACTTTGCTGATGATTTGCTCCAAAACGTTTCTAATAATGCTGGAAACCGGTGATATAATGATATTGGTAGACTCCAAAACTGGTTCTGTAATAATTCTGTGGTTGTTAAAGCAACGACGGTCCACATTATTTTTTTAGGTGTTAAAGATCCATGTAATATTATATTTAACATTTTTGGTGTTGAAATTTTTGCAATGAAACAAATCATATTAACAGGGGTCACGATAGATTTAAGTTAAAATTTTCTGAAACATATTCAAAATATTTGTATTGTAGCCAATAACAAGATATCTTGTTTAACAAGAATGAGGATCCATATTAATGCTAGTCGAGCTAAAACCCTTGTAAATATTCTGGTTAGATTTTTCTATTGTCCTGTAATTTGGATGTTCTGCAAGAAAACTGACTACCAGTTGAGGTCAAAAACTTGCGCTTAGATTAATGCATCAGAACCATAACTTGCCTTTTGATAAATTGCTACACTTGGACAATCAGCATTCATACAAAACACCTACAGCTCTTAATGGTTGAAAACTTTAATCAGTCAACAAATTTAATCCAGAATTAGTGTTGGAAAACTGTTGTATAAAACATATATCATACTCTCTGACCAATGAGATGATTTTAGTGCTGCCCTCAACTAAAACTACTACGTGCCGAACTAATGCACTTCTTTTTAAAGCTTGTTTTTTTTTTGGAATACCCTTCCGACTGACTTAAAAAATTTTCCCTCTATTTCTTTTTTAAAAAAGCTGGTTAAGAAGCGGAAGGTAGTTGTTGTATTTGCAAATAGTTTTTCTAATACAATTATTTTTTTTGATTGATTTATATTACATTTAAATTTATAGTATATTTTTTTCTCGTTATGTGATTTTACCAACGTGGAATATTATTATTCAAATTTTCAAAGCATAACTTAAGCACTATTTGTCTGGCAGTCACAGTCATCTATTCTCTATGTCACCTAGCATGAAAGATTGATGGAGATGTTCAATGAACGTTTATAAGATTTTCGTTTTTAGTATATTGTTCTGAAATTCTGATATAAAAAAATATTAGAATTTCAAAAGTCTTGTAAAAAGTTTTCTTTTTTTTCAATACTCGTACTTTTCCTAATATTTACGACCCGATTTTCGCATTTATATTCCCGTATATAGTTTTTTTGTTAATTATTGAATCAGATGTGTATTGCATGGAACGCTTATAGAAGCTTTGCCATTAAATATTTAAGTTATGTGACTACAGGAGTTGTGAACATGAAAAATAATAATATCTCATTATTTATTTTAGAACTGGTATGTATCGTTTAACGCCTTCTCATGGTTTGAAATACATTGC
>JAUZNK010077455.1:0-13488 GCA_035046665.1 Euphysa ruthae | reverse complement strand
CGCTTTTGAGGTTGAGCGTAATCGAGTCCTCTGTGTTCTAAATCTCTACTTTAATGTTCCCTCTAAACTGGTTTTTTCAAGTTATACATTTTTTCCTGTTATTACAGGTAACGTTTCAGATGCAAGAAAATTAAAACTAAAAAGATCAAAAATAGAAACCTTATAAACCACCAAACTCTAAAAAAAAAAACAAACAAATTTAAACTGAGTTGAAAGAAAGAACGTATTAAAATATTTAAAAACCCTCATCACTGCCTTCACTTTTCTCTTATGGTCCAACTTTATAATCGTCAACGTGTTTACTATGGTTGTTCGGTATCATAAGCCAAAATTTCTTCATATTCTACTGGAAAAAAATTCGTTGATAAGGATTCAGAATATCTGAATTTGCTGAAGCAGAGGCTTTCCAGAGACATGCTACATAATTGTAACGACTCAAGTGGAGTATTAGGGTGGAACGGCATGGTGGTAACAGTGCTAAATCGATGACTTTGTTCTCTTTTTGTATTTTTTCTGAAACAACTCATGACGTGCCATGTTTACTTCGATATTTCAAAATCCATAAAGATTACAAATAAAATTTTCAAATGAGACGCAAAACGTCAGAAAGGTCCTACTGGTCACAATGTTTTAATAAACTATGACAAATGAGTCCTTAGTAATCATAACTTTCCAGCATTTTTATTTTCATTTACCAAAGAATACTAGTGGAGCATCTTCTTGATTACTGGACAAATTATTTAGACAGCTTAAAGAAGACTGAGTAATCTTGTGACAATTTCCATCTCTTGACAGGAGTATTATTTTAGATTCCATCGTTTTAAGACATCTTATTTTATTTTCAATGATGAAATCGAAAATTATGTCAATGAGGCTGCTTTTGTTTTCATTGTTCTGCATGAAGGATGAGAAGTTACCAGGAATCTTGGATTTGACTGACTTAATAGAGATCATTGAAGAACTCCTTCTGTTGTTTCTTTTGGCTATTTCGATACTAGCCATACGATAACTATGAGCAAACAGATCAGCACGATCATAATCATTTGGTTTCGATTGCAAAGCTTTAAGTGTGAGCTGCTCATCGTTTCTGGTATCGCTTTTATAATTACTTGAATTTTGGTGATGAAATCAAATAGAAAGATTTATTTATCAATCTTTGCAACACAATTATGCTTTTCTTGATACTGTGAAAGAACTTCTACAAGTTTGTTTTTTTGAGTTACTCTCCGTGACACATCTGGATTTGTTAAAGACAACAGTGAGTGGGTAGGTAAGAACGAATTCAAAATCTATGTTTTTCTCCAGTTTTTTAAAATAGCCAACAACTTTGCAAGAGCGTTGTGAATAACTTCAATGATTGACGTTTTCTATTTCTTGTCACATTAGCTTTTTCAGCTTTTTGAAGGTTTGCAACTTAGATTTTTTGATAGGATCATTGAAAGAATCAGCGCTTCCATAAATGTAATTCTTAACAAATGCTTCATATTTTTCCTTATTAACGTCAAAACACGTTAAAACGTCATCATTTTTAAGTGATACGCCGGAACTGAGATTTAGGGGATCATTTTTCTCAATAATAACGTCAAAAAAGTTGATGTATTTTTCAGTCGAGACATGAATGACTTGACAAACAGATGTATCCGACTGCAAGATTTTTGATAGACGGAGACAGGTATAATTTGAGGAGCTCTCAAATTTATTGAGCTTGAAATACCTTGGTAAGAATGTCTGCAATACTTTGATTATCATATCGATGTCGTTTTCTTGAACTCTATTGTTCGCCATCACTTGAGCTTACATGAGGTCAAGATAGATCATCCAAAATTGTGCCGTTTTTCCAGCCGCCCCATTTTGGATTGTTGATTTTTATTAGTTGGTAACTCTATGTAAAAGTAATTTTTTCATCATTAAGCGAGTCGCTTAACTTTTCTTTGGTTATGTCTGCCAAATTACGATAGCTATCTGGAATGGTGGGCTCATCTTCGTAGAGAAATTGGTCAAGTATCAGTCGTTCTAAAGCCTCTGATATTGTATTGTGAACATTCCATCCGTAGTTGTAGTGGGAGCTTGCTAAAACTCCTAATAAACTACCATAAATGCAAATTTCCGACTGAAAAATTACGTCTTCTATTCCAGAACCTGCAATAAGCTATCTGATCACCTGAATAATATGTAATAATGATTTGTTTTATTTAACTAACCAGAAAATTTGATGGACTGAGAAATTTGTTTCATATACTATGAGATGAATAAATTGGAGTAAACGAGATGAAGTGATTTCACTGTATGTATCTGTTATCTTAAGGTTTTCCTTCATAAAATGAAACATTCCAAGGTGATTATAAACATAGTGGTATTGAACTTGATAATTCCATATGAATTTGCACTCGTTTATTGCAGCACCCAAATCCAGTGTTGTGTTCAAGTACAGAATATTAGCCTCATCTGACAGCTTCGTCAAAAATTTTTAACTATAGGTCATAAGCACGAGGTACTTTATTTTTATTTCAAAGGTGCTGTTAAAGTTTTATTTTTTCTGTCCGATATATTTTTCTATTTTTTCCTATTGTTAGTGACTTATATTGTGTATGTTAAGACTCATTATTCATTTTTTCTTGACGCAATCTCTTCTTAAAAGGTTTTGTATATTCTTCTTTTAGATGATGGAAAACAATAGCAAGCAACAAATAAGCAAAACTGCTTTAAAAGGTCAAAAAGGAAATGGAATGGTGTTGTACCAGGGAAGCCGAAAATAAATAATAATGATTCTGTTGATGGTTCTCCTACTTCTTTAACGTGTTCCAATAAAATTGGTTTTATCTGTAGACGAGATTTATTTAGAAACTGAAAATGAATTTTTTATTTTAATGCACTTTCAAGTACTTACAAACATGTTGAAAAACTAGTTTGTTCTGATTGTGTTAGTAATATTTGTGATGACAAATCAAAGCTTTATGGTTTTTCACGTTGTTCAATTATGTGATGTTCAACTTGTGACTGGATTAAAACATTTTATACATCACCTACTGTAAAACATATTACTAACACTCAGCAAACTCTAGGTCACTGAGCCTTGATGCTAATGCTAGGGCGGTTGTTTTAGGGAGATTGGTTGCGGTTTTTCAGCTATGGAGAAATTTTATTCTATTACAAATATGCAATGTTTATCTAAACATCCACTTTACCACCGAAAAAGGTTTTTCAGGCTTATAAAAATGCATAGCATGAAAACTGCTGTTGCTGAAGTTTTACCTGTTAATGTTGTTGATGATATTCCATGTGTGCGTATTTCTGTTGATGGATCTTGTCAGAAGCGTGGGCATTCCTCACTGCATGATGTCGTGACTGATATTTCAGGAGATAAATGTATAGCTGTTGAAATAAAATCTAAACACTGTTATGGTTGCAAAATGTGTGAAACTAAAAAAGATCAGAATATTTAGAATATTCAGAACATTTAGCCAGGCAGTTTGACCACGATTTCCAAATTAACCACGAAAATCTCTAAACTAATTATGGTATAATGTACAAAAATATCTAGAAGACGGAGACGCCAGTTCTTTTGATATAATCAAACCTGATCCTAGCAAGGATTACAATCTTGAGAAAAACAATTGAAATGGGAACATATTAATTTGTGATTCATTTATGGTAGAATGGGTATACTAAATGTTTTTGTGAGCCATTTTGGTTTGTGTGGTAAAATATTCGAAAAGTTTAGATAATTCCCGCGTGGAATGCATGAAAGTCGATTGATGTTGCTAAAAAGCGAAGGAAAACTATACGAACCAAGCACAAAAGGTTCAGTGATTTAATAATTAAATTTGGCTAGAATGCTCTTGAATAGGATCATTGACACTATGCTAAGAATATTTAACTTGAAATATGATGATTCAGTGAAATATTTTCTTTTTTATTTTAATTTTAATTTTCTGCTGCAAAAATTTACAGCGTAAATAAAAAAGTTTTTTCATAAAGATAAATCTAAAAATAAATTTTAAATTTGTTCATATTTACCTAACTGTATAATTTTAGTCAAAGCACGGAAACCTCGTAGAAGAATTTTAGGGCCTTGTCATCGAGAACCGATAAAACTGCCTGACTTTTTTTTTGAGACTATGGTATGAACTATGTTTTTTCTTTACCAATACATTAAAGACTTTTAAAGAACAATTTAAAATCACAAAAAGAAAAATGTATGTTTTTAATTTCTTCTTAAAAAGAGAAAGCTTTTTTATTTCAGAGAGATTAGGGTTACTAAGAACAATTTTATTCCACAGATGAGGGAAATGAAATGAAATGAAATGGAACATTCTTCGTACTTTGCATTAATCGATGGTTCCACTAATAAAGGACGTCTTAGAATATATTTGCTTGGTGGTTTTTATGTATATAATTTTAAAAAAAGTTTTGTGGATAAGTTTTGTTTACATTTGAACATTAAAGTAAGAGTTTGAAAGATGTTAATTCGTATACATATAGGATGTTCATTTCATTAAACAGAGGTTTTGAGTGAGTGGAGCGGATTTGATATTTGATCAAACGAAAAGCGTGTTTTTGATGACGATAAAGAGTATCTAGTTTAGATTTATGATTGCTGGCCCAGGCTATAATCTCCCATAATTTTAATAACTGTGTACAAATGCCGAATATAGCTGTTTTAGTAGTTATTTATTCAACATCGGTCTTGCCTTATATAAGATCCCAATGCTCTTCAAATATGCGGAGGATACTTTTGAAATTTTCCAATTTGGATTTTCGTCGATCAATATATCAAGAATCTTTGTTACGTAATCTCCTTTTAAAAAATACGTTATTTAAGCTTAAACCGAACCGTTTGTGATGACATTTTATTTTAAATTTTTTTTAATTTTGATAAAAAAGAGTTAGCTTTTACAGATAATATAAGCTAACTTTTTAACTAAAAGTTTCTTTTTTTTTTTTTTTTTTTTTACGTTTTACAGATAGTTTATTCGCCTTGAACGAGGTTGAATTATAATATTTAGCTCATTATTCGTTTTTGCGAATAAGTCATCTAAAATCTTTTTAGATAAAAAGTTGTGTCGTCAGCAAACAATACTACTGATAATTTAAAAGATGCGGTATGTAAATCGTTTAAATAGATTAAAAAGAGCAATGGACCTAATATGGATATTTCAGGAACCCCACATATGATATCACAAAACTCAATAAAACTGTTATTGTCATAACAGATGAACTGTTTTCTATTTGTTAGATAACTTTTAATCCATATACGTGTGGTTCCCCTGATACCGTATGGTTAAAGTTTTTTTAGTAAAATAAAATGATTTGCAGTGTCAAATGTTTTTGATTGATCGATAAAACTATTGTGTCATTTCCTTCTTAGCAAAAGCATTAGATATTCTTTTTCAAGTTGCAATATTCATGTTCAGTAGAAGTAATCTTTTGGAATTTAAACAGTTTTTTGAAAATTAAATCTTTTTTTGTTAAAGAAAGAGAAAATTATATTGTAAATAATTCTTTCGAGAAATTTAGGGAATATTGGTAGAATTGAAATGAGTCTATTGCTATTTTTAAAATGGGTCTATTGCTATCTTTAGACAGTCAGGAAACACTCCGAAAATACATAAATAAAAACACATTACTAAAAACTGTAGAATTTTACCTGAAAGCTGTAATTAACTATTAAATCCCAACTTAAAACGTTGTATTTAGTTTGTCTTTATCAGTCTAAGCATGATTAACTGTAATAACATTTGCTAGCTGTCTATTTCAATATAAATAAATATAATCATTCACAAGAATTTTACCCTCTGTTTTAGGTGAATGCCACCTCCTCAGACCAAAGACCTTCAGAATTGCTTAACTTTAGACATGTATCTTTCAGAAAATCATAATGAAAATTTATATTTGAAATGTAAAAAATAATGATAAAACTACTTTTTCGAGTGCTCGTAGTCTTACTTCTAGAACATGCATTTCAACCAAAAAAGAACCACTCTCCCAAAAAAAAGACCTCCATGCTATAAGCTTAATCTTTGTATTCTAAATTGCACACATTTGATGTAAACTTTTTTCCCTGAAAAATTCTTTCATTTAGGAGTTTTTGTTTTTTCTAAAGTTTTTTTTTTAAGATGATTTTTTATTTGGGGGCTTTTGTCTTGGGAAGTTTTGCCTTGACGGGTTTTTTGTGTATACCTGTGTGGTGTAGGTTAAAAAGTAAAAATAGGAAAGTTGACAAAGTCAAGTAAAGTACTAAATGCACAAAAAGAAGAAGAAGAGGTCACTGAATCTTGGGTAAAATTATAACCGTACCCTAAAACCCTAACACTAAGAGTATGTTTTTTGAAATAGCTTGCAGCGAACTCGTGAAATAACGTCTTTACTGATACTCCCAGCGACACCCCCACCACCAATGTTGGTTACCAACATAAAAAGTTGGATTTAAAAGTGCCCTCAATCTAACCACAAGAAATAAAATAGATTAATGCTGCAACTTCTAAAGGGGAAGACAAGATTAGTGGATATAGAATTATTGACACTTTCATTCTCTCCAATGTTTTTAAATTGCTTTTATGTCCGCAATGATCAATGATGTCATTATCACTTGATGACAAATTTTGCGAAAAAAAAAAGCATTATAGTCATTTTTAAATGTCAATTGTTTAAGTTGCGATACTTTTATACATCAGTGGTCTGTAACAGAGGTTGTGATGTCAACACACGAATAGTGTACACATTGCGTGCATTTTGGTATCGATAAGTTTACATCATTGTTAAGTTTACATACCTAAGCTTATGATGCAAACCAGTTATGACAAACTTGCTGCAAAAAATTGCTGACGTTACAAAATCATTAGCAGAAAAAATTATAATGGAGGCAGCTGTGGAATGAAAAGAAGACATGTCTTCTGAAACAACAGATGTAGTCGATATTGGAGTGTGGTGTGATCGTTCTTGGCAACGCTGTGGCTTCTCATCACTAAACGACATTATTTCTGTTATCTCCAATGATAACACGAAAGTTTTGGATGATGAATCAATGAACCGATCATGCAAAACTTCTTGTTTAAAACAGGGTGATGGTGATAGTGAGAGTTATTCCAATGTAAAGAACACATATCTTGGAATTGAGGTTAAAAAACTTGAATTTGTTGGCCACTATCAAAAACGGGTTGGAACTCGGTTGAGAAATGTTAAAAACGAACAAATGTCTTGGTGGTCGAGGTCGTCTTACCGTATTCGACAAATTGAAAAATATTTTGGAGTGGCCATCCGTCAAAATAAGGGAGACCTAAAAGCAATGAAATCAGGCACATGTAGTATCCTCAGCTAAAAATTATTGCTACTTTCCATACTGTCCAACTGGTGTAAATACAACCAAGATAGAGCAAATGTTAGTAAAACATATTGGCCAGTACCGGTCTTTCTAATGGATTCTGAAAAACAACTAGAAAAATGTTTTCATGTTAAGACGCAAAATGCAAATGAGGAATTTAATAGTAAAATTTGGTATTCCAAAAACCGATTATGTCTCATTGCAACAACTTAGATTTGGTGTTTATGAGCTGTTGGTATAATGCTTGTTGCTATGATGCTGTTGATATGATGCTTGTTGCTATGACGCTGTTGGGAATTTTAACAATGGCAGAAAAGCTAGTGTTTTTATTTATGAAAAATTAAATATGATGCCAGGTAATTACACTCTAAAAGGACGCTCAAATTTAACTAGAAAAGGCTTTTTCGGTCTGAATATAGAAATGAAAAACAAAAATAAATAGCGTCGAAAAGTCTTGCGAGGCAAGAAAATAAATAAAAAAGATATTAATAAAATGGAAGGCAAATTATTTGAAACTGGAGGATTTTAATAGTCATATGATATTCATACTAGCATGTTTGACAAATATTTTAATTGAGTGACAAATGGAGTTATTCTCAAAATGAGGCTTTTGACACGTTGGCCAAAATATCTCCATAGCCGGTAAAGGTTTCTCAAGCTGTGAGGGAAATAGATTTGTATTTTAGTTTAAAAACTTTTTAGTTACTGACTTTAAATCAGTCCAAAACTTGACCTCAAACTTTGTATTAGAGGCCAGCAGGTTGTGACACTTAAAAATAAATGTTCCGCTCAAATCACACTTCCATTTTATCTTAATTCAAAATTGAAAAAGAGTAGTCTAAAATATTAAGAAAATCTTCAGCTAATTTGACCGGTGTAACAGCACTTTTCCAACATCTCCGCCTTGCTGCTTGGTAACCGGCTACTATTTTGTATAATTTTGTATAAGTTTTCAAAATAAAAATTAGGAAGTGTTTCGCCCTTAACTTGGATTTAAGTTTAGATTTTGGCGAGAAAATGTTTACAATAAGGTTTTATAAATCACTCAATTTTAACTGGCCTCATTCTGAAGACAAAGCCTTGAGAATTCTCCACTAATATTGTCCTTAGGGTCAATAATTCACTTTGGCAATTGACATAGGCTGTGCTCAAAATTTAAGCTCAGTGGATATATATTAGCTTCAAAATCGGAAACAAAATTATAAAATAAATGAAAACTCCTTATAGCAGACATCCTTTATAGCGTACACCTCTCTAAAACGAACACTTTTCTCAGGAACGGTTGAAATCGTGTTCAAACATTAAAAAACTCTATGTAGTGGACACTTTATAGCGAACAGTTCTTTATAACGGACGTCATTTTGAGGTCCCAATCAATATATTCCCTAATAACTGACCTCTCTATAGCCGAGAAGCCCAAAAATTGGTGAAATTTTTCGTTCTTTACAGACGTTTTTCTATAATCTATTTTTAGCAACAATATAAATTTTGAAATATTTTTCTCTTCTATATTTGTTATTTTATTCTTTATCCATACAATGGTATATTCAGGACCAAAAAAAAAAAAAAAGAAATCTTACAAGGATTTCCAGCCCGTAACCTGCTCCACGATTGAGGTGTTTCCAGCCCGTAACCTGCTCCACGATTGAGGTGTTTCCCAGTCACTTCGACGTTTAAGGTAAACCGTGGTAAGAATGAAAGCATAGATACAACCGTGAAAATATTATTTGGGATTCGTTACTGACTCAATTTACGCGAACCACAACAAAAGCATAAACATATCCTGATATAACTGTCACCATGAAATGTTGAATCATCATCGTTCATGATACAAATAGGAATGAACAGCCATATCGTGCATGGCCTTAATAATGAGTAAATCCATGTTTAGTTCCCAGTGATGGTTTTCTTTGCTTTGTTAAGTTTTAATGTTTTGTTATGTTAGCAACAAACTTTCAATTTTCCATTAATAAAAAGAAAGGAACGCTCACAGGGTTGAATTCGAAAGCTGAAAAATGTATTAATTCATAAAATACGTTCAAATGTTGAACTGTATTGTACTGTGAATTCATACTTTAAAAAGTGTAAGCAAAAATGTGTTTAAAATTTCAGCTGTCTGCTCGTTTGAAAGATAAACCTTGAAGGAAAATTGGACGAAGTTTATTAAGTATGCAAAAAAATTCATAAAAAGGCAAGTCGATATTGAACGCAAAAACTTTTTCAAAGGAAAATAAATTAATAATTAAGACACGAATAATACTTAATTAATTAATAAAAATTAATAATCTGGAATAAAAATTTGCCAGCGCAAATATTTTTCCAGACGGCCGGCCCAATGCTGACGGAAGAAGCGATGTTGATAAAATAAAAATCCTTTATTCAGCATTAATATTGGGTTGGAGACCCTCGACAGCCGAAGGCTGAGCAAAGGAAATCAAAATAAATACTATTAATTATTTTTACAAAATTAATATACTATAAAATAACATTTAACGCGTTTCACGTTGCGTTAAATACTGAATTCGCTGCAAGCTAACACTTGTGCACTTTACGAAAACAGTAAAAATAATAAAAAAAAACTTTATTTGCAAGTGGAAAATATTACCAATATGAGGGCTATGCCAGTAGTTTGACAACCTAATCCTATGTCACTGGGTGTAGGATAACAGTACGACCGTACCTGAAAACCCTAAAACTATACATTTTGAAAAAGCTTGCAGCGAACACATATGTACTGCCTTTAACACATTTCCATAACAAGAAATTGAAAACTTACATTAAAATAAATTTACAAACATGCACACAATAACATATTCATAAAACTATCAATTAGGAGAAGAGTCAAAACTCACGCATATCAAAATAACAATAATGTTGGAAAATAACTTATGAATATTGAAACGTAAATCAAGAGATTAACAAATAGATAAGATTAAGTTTTTAAATTGACGTCTATTGAGATCAAACCTTGATCGAACATAATCTATATCACGGTACTTAACAAGATTAAGAGGTTGTTAATAGCATCGAGTGGCTTGTTTAATTCAGCAATACATTGATTCTTAATTGAGAAATGATCATATTTTTTGCATTTAAAAGGAGAATCCACAAGTTTTCCATTAACAGCGTGATGCATTTCATATTTATGAGTTTTGTTGGATTTCTTGAAAAAATTCCATAACGGCAAACGAATATTTTCAGTAATAGAGTAAAAAGAAGTATCGAAATTAACGCAAGTAAAATAAGAATTAAATTTTTAAGAAATCCTAAAGGAGTACGTAACTAATAGCCCATTATCAAGAATACATGGATATATATTTTTTATTATAAAGTTCTTTGCATAATTTGATTAATTTAACAAGTAAATTTCGATATAAAGCTTCTATTGAGATTTGATCCTACTTTTATTTTCAATATCCTTAGGTTTTAAAAATTTTGTATACATAAATACATACATACATATACTAGCTTTCTGATCGAGATTAGAATACCTATAAGTTAGCTAACTCCTTTTTATTTTGTACAAACTTTACACTTGTTTGCTAACATTTACCTAATAACAAGAACAACAATAACAATAAAAACACACACACACTTCCCTAAAAGAAATTGATATTTCAGAGTTTTTTGTGAAACCTTGATCTTTTTTTTTTTTTAAATGAATTTAGTGTACTGTAAAACTTACAAGGTATTGTCTTTAGGCTCTTTCTTCTCCTACAATCGGTCTTTTGATTATAATATGGTGTCTATTTTACGACGCCCTAACACCCCATAGTAGGATTTTCCAGTAAAACAACTATTTTTGAAGCAAAAGAAGTCTATTCCTTTATGTAGTGGAGACCTCTCTATAGTCGAAACTTTTTCGTAATCCCGATTGTCCACTACAGAGAGGTTTCACTGTATACTACACGAAATAATGCATATTTTTTCCTATCCGCCGGGTATTTATTAGCAAAATTGAACTTCTCAAACATTCATTAGGAAAATCGTATCTCGTCCGGGATTCTAAAAGGGTTGGTGACACAAGATTGTACGGTGTATCATTGATCAAAGAATAAACAAATATTGTACTTCTTGGGAAAATGTTGTAATTTAGTTATTTATAAATAACATCATCCATTATCAGAATTCATTCATCAATAGAATCCAACAACACATTTCAGCTCTTTATCAAACTCATATTTTTGCTGGCATCAGCATTATAGCTTCATCGCGATTAGATGTATAGGATATCATTCCCCTTATGCCTCGAGTATACGTTCCTTCACGAATATTCGCATTTATGACCGCAACCAGTTGGACAAAATTTTTGAGTACTATACCAGTTTTTAAGGTGGTTAAGATGACCACCATGTCCACAACCCTGGCACCAAACGTAAAGGCCTTTAACAGGAATGTGACTAAAAAAGAGGGATTTACAATAATTTTTGCTGATTGAGTGACTCTAAATGTTCTCTTTTGCAAGTAGTTTATTTTTCAATTAACTTAAATAGTGCTAGTCAAGTTTGTTTGCAAAAGAACTGTAACTGTCTCTGCTGTATAATAAAGACAATTTACCGAGAAACACAATCTATAAGTAGAATCAGGGATAGGAGTTTTCAAAACAAAATCAAAAATCTGCAAAAGTGGCTTCTGTTGTGAGAAGATATATCTAAGATACCTAAATCTATAAATCTAAATATGGAAGGATGCTGAAGGATAAAGAATTATTTTTTTGAAGATAAAATTTACCATATTGCACACAATTGAGCGCTTCTTTTGCAGTTCCTACAGTACCACCCTTGACTGGTACCAGGTAAAGGTTGGTAGCAGTTACCACATTGCATGTGAACTACTGTAGAGTTCTAAAAAAAAAATAATAAAAATAAAATCAGTTAACAAACCCAGCAAGAAGGTAGATATATAACATAATTACGGTCCAGACCTATGATTTTGGGCAATTTTAATTCAAACATATAATTTATGAAAATTGACGTGACTCATTCATATTCACCAAAAATCGCTGGCCTAAAATAATAGCACATAGTAAGTTTTGAAGATACAGTAAAAATCTCCAATCGCATTGGTAAGTAAAAAATTTATTACAATAAAATATGAAAATGGTGCAAAATTTGTTTTATTTTACGTAAGTTGCTCAGAAAGTACGCTTTTAAAGTAATAACGACGTGATAATGGCGGTGCAATCAATTTTTTCAGACAAAATTTGAATGCATTCCCAAAAATTCCTTTTTTTAGGCTAGCTTGTGAAAGTGCCTAAAACGCAAATATTCTTAATACTATTAATTTAATAGATGTTTAAAAAAAAAAAAAAAATCAAAGAAAGGGGGTTGAGGAAAAATTGATTTGGGCAGTGCTGAAACTATAGGTAAAACTATGAGATGGAAAATTACGTGATTTTATTCTCCATTTAAAAAGTAATTTATTCGCAAAACACTATCGAAAAATTTCATTATAGTAATAATGTGATAAATTTCGTGGATGAAATGAATAAAGGATAGCAGTGAGAAACCTGGTTAAGCGTGTTAACTGGAGGTGGAGCGTGATTGATAACTTCTGTTGCAATGTTGAATAATTGTAATCGGTGAAGAATCTCTAAACAAATAAATCATGAAATAACTAATTCGGTTTGACTAAACTAATCTGGACTTATTTGGATTTATTTAGGCAAAATGGGTATTTGAAAGGTTTTCGTCGAATCGAGTATGCACAAAATTGTACCAATTAATAATGTTCTTTAGGGTATTTTGGTTCAAAATTAGTCGAGTACCACTCTCTCATAATTTAAAGGTGATTAATAATCATGTAGAAAACATACACTGGAAACTTATGTCTTCCAAAATATGACTTGGAAGGTACAATTACTTAAATTGTAACAAATAAAGAAATTACAATGTTAAATAAATAGAAGGAAGAAGGGGTGTTTATATGCATGACCATTTGAAATATTATAAACAAAAGATTATAGAAAGAAAGATAGAGAAAATAACAAGTATTTTGTATTATTATTTATATTATTTAACTTTATTACTTTTGGATATTTTTATTAGGTTTTATTTTTGGTATATATTGCGAACATATCTCCTCTTTCTAGGTGTTCACTTTTGCAATAAATATAAGCCTACCTTTAACCGTTGATTACTATATATATATATATATACAAACATAAA
>JAUZNK010077444.1:0-13489 GCA_035046665.1 Euphysa ruthae | reverse complement strand
ATATATGTACGATATGTATGTGTAGTAACATGCTTCAGACTAAATCCCCGCTACAAAAACACAGGCACCACCTTGAAACGCTAGCCCGAGGAGCTAAGCACGAGCGAAATTATATGCTAAAAACTGCCCCAGCAACCCTCGATCCGCTGCTTTAAAACATAGCCAAAGGCATGAATAGCGGTAAGCTTAGTGTTCCAGCGGCACATCTAAGCAAACCGAAGGTTGAGGGTTTATGAAGTTTGCAAAGCATCGGCAAACCAACGTCGAAAGATGCTTCGTCCACTGATAAATGACCAACATGGAGCTGGCTTTCTGTCCTTCCTCATAGCCGTCGTTGATGCAATTGCTCAGCCATCATTATCACTGCTCAAGTGAGGGATGTGAAAAAATAGGCTATACTGGCCTAAATTTTTACCAGACTTTGGATGCGCATATCATTTTCTGCTCTGTCAAAACTGATGGCCCCATCTATTTTTCGCACCGTTTTTGCGGAAACAAATTCATAGTGTCCACACACCCGCTCAACATTGTTTACAGCTCAATGATGTTAAAACTGAAAATGTTGATACCAATCCGGTGGCAATCTTCAGCAAGCTGTTTCCGAAAGAATGTGTGGTACCCTAGTATGATGTCGTTGGTGTCTGTTGGTAGACCGATTGAGTCGAACCACTCTACTTTTTACGATATTATAGCAACACTATCATATGAAATCCGACATGTTACACAGTGGCTATCGGATAGCTCATGTGGTATGACGTGTCGTATTTAAAGAATAACGAGGTAGCGGCCACATTTCTACCCGGATTTGGAAGCTAGTCAGCGGCGAAGACTCCAGAAAGTGAGGAAAGTTTTTTGTGGCCCAATTTTTGAGCCGCGTGGTTGTTAACATACCTATTTCGTAAAGCCAGTCGTAATACTACGATCCATTGCCAACTCTACCATTGACAAGACCAGACCGCAGCAAATAATTGTGACGGGGTTGATTAGTGCTTATGCGACGGTGCCAGCAATTGACCATGATCCTCTATGTGTGAGGCTCCAATGTGCACCTTGTGATCCATCGGATATCAAATCAAACGCGTATATTTCGGTGCTTCCCACATAGCTTGCAAAGTCGATATGATTTCCAAAACTTTACTGGAGACATCCAGTGTGAAATGACACTCTCCTGTGATAGAGGAGCCCTTAGCGCTTGTTCCATTAACGTCGGGTTCGCGGACGATCTCAGGTACCTTTTTCGAGTTAGCACTGTAGCCAATTCATTCCATAGTTTGCAAAGTTTTAGTGGTTCTTGTATTTTATCCTTTTCAAACGCCGATGCACGCCCAATAGCTATAATTAAATGTCTTTCAGAGGAACGCTCCACATATCATTCAGTTTAAACGGAGTCTTTCCCGTCTCTTGTTGCTGGTAGAAGAGTGTCTATAAGGTATAGAGGCTTTCTTTCACCATATTGTGAAAATTGGGGCAGCGGGTGTCAGTTCAACTTGCTTGACAAAGCTGCGGGCATATGTAGTTTAAAAGAGGCTCCAGTCACCGCTTTGGTGGCAGTCAATGTAAACTCAGACTTCACTCGCGATCGTATCATCTCTAGGAACAGGTGGAACGTGTCAGTAACTGTCGTTGCAGCATTAACAGCTTCATCTGATAACACCAAAGTCTGTCGAGTAACAATGCCCCTATTGGCTTCACATTTTGTCTCGAAATCTACCAGGTGTCAGAATACCATCCTTCGAGCTGACCAGCACCACTCCCATCCTAGTTCTTATTTTTCGACGATAGTGTGGGTAGCATCGCTTGGTAGGGATATCGCTGCTTGTCAAGGTTGAACTTGGCTTGAACTGATCGATTGCTTAGAGTAACTTTCCTAAACGTACCGTGCGCAAGCAGATTGTTCTCCTATTGGTTCAACTAACATTACTAAACAGATCGTGCGTGTACTCCTTGCAGTGTACACGACCAGAAATATTACCTCCACATAGCTATCAGAGAGATCGATATAGTCACGCTCGGCGCCCATTTCAAAATGAAGCTCATTTGCGTGATCTAGGTCACCTTTGGCTTCCACGAGCTCAGAGTAAGTTTTCATTATATCATTTATTTTATTACACGATTATATGCTTAATTCGAACCCAAAGATTTCCAAAGAAGCCAGTGTCTCCTTTCATATAAATAGGTGTTTTTTCAACTGCTTGAGTATAACGATGAAGAAAGTGGCGGTTTTTCGTATTAGTAGTAAACTTTACCGGGTCTCTTATTCGAATACTTACGTCGTATTGGTTAAAGTCTTTGCTATCGCCGTGTATGTCTCAAACAATTACTTCGATTAAATGGAATGAGCGTGTGTACAATTGGTGAGCTTCCAGGTCCACTACCACTCCAGTCAAGTTTGTCTCCAGGACCGACATCAACCAGTGGAATGGTTTGTAGAAGCGGGACTGGGAAACTGCCTATTTTCGTATTCTTGAAAATGCCAACATAGACGAGAAGTCTGTTCACTCCTCCAGTAATGCCTTCAAGTTTGGGGCTTGCATGTGTCCTAGCCTCAAGTTTTGTTCTTGCTGGGAACCCAGAAGCTCAAGTAAAGTCTCTGAAAGTGCATTATAGTTAGTTATTGCGATAGATGATTTCATCGTAGATGTATTCACCGAGATCGTAAGGCCTTTGTTTTCAAAGAGCTTATTAATTGAGTCTGTTATTGTGAATGGAGAGTCGTAGATCCCAGGGTTTAGGCGTACTTCTTTTGAGGGAAGAACCAGTAGGTTGTTTATCTCTCTAACATTGTACCATTTGTCATTTTACATGATCGTGAATGTGCTTTTCTGCCCCAGAAGATAACGCTCCAAACAGGTAATCTTTGAATTATGTTGTCTCATAAAGTTACGATAACATTATTCGATCGTGTTTTTTTTCCCTTCATTTACTGGGAGACCACATGAACTCTGATAAATTTTAATTTACAATGCCCTCCCTAAAAGCTTAGTGATAAACGGCTGACGTGGCGTCATTTTAATTCCTTAAACTAGGATAATCCAATAATAAAAACACAAAAACACAAGGTTACTTTTCGTAATCTTTCTCTTACTCTAGTCAATAGTTACATCTTACACTAGTAGCTTTTATACTTCATCATCTTATAGATAAGCAGCATATAAGCAACTTACATGGTTTTCATTCCACTAAGCAAGGCCGATATAATCGATATAATCAGATATCCCGGCAGGTGTGGTCAAGCGTATAGGGGAAGCCTATCCAGACACAAATGGGGTATATATAAATTTTGTTGGTGATGATGTAGGTGCGGACAGCATAGAAAATTATTCCAAGGTTGACAACTCATGAGAATTTTTACCTAGTTTAGACTCTTGAGAGTTTGAAGGTTTTTAAAACGGATGCAAATATTATGTACTTATAATAAAATCTTGAACGACCCTATTTTGGTGCAGATTGATTTTTTTTCATGAAAAACGGACTTTTTTTAGAGGTTTGAAGAAACATTTTTAAACGTAGTTTGCTTCATGTTTAATTCCTCCCCCAATTTATTGTATAAGAATTTGACGTATTAAAGTATTTAACTTCATTATCATAAAAGTTCATTTGCTTAAAAAATACGACACCCGGAATTCAACTTTCCCCGGCACTTAAAGTTTGTTTGTTAACAAAATCACATTCTTCAAAAAAAAAAAAAAAAAAGTTATCATATCATGGCTTCAAAAGTGATTTATTATATAGCTGTAGAAATTAAAAGAAATACTAAAATATTTAAGCCAAGCAACATTTTAGAATGTAATTTAAGTGAATAGTTCGCGAATGTTATGGGAAAACTGCGGTTTTATCAATTTGGTTCTCCACTAAAAGTGATTTTATTTATTTATAAAAATAACGCCATTGAAAGGATGTGAATTCAAACATCTCATTCTCCGATAAACATTATTTGTTGATATTCCAGGCTAAATATCGCCCGTGTAATACATCGCTGTGGGCTTTTAAAAAAGGTGTAAAAACAAAAGCCTGTCTTGCTAAAAATATCTATCAATTGAATTAATAAATAAATCTGTTAAAAATTTATAAATTTAATATTCATTTTAATAAAATATTTGATACCAACAAAACATTTAATAATTTTCCGAATAAACTTTCTAAAAAGTTAAAAATAAGGGCTTAATGTCACCATGAATGATAAAAGATATGAGAAAATCTTAAAAAAAAAACCGAAAATATGTATTAACTTTTTAAAACAAAAAACAGAGAGTTCAGAAACAAAATATAAAAACTGCAAAAACCTCTGAAAAACTGATAAAAAAAAGAGAAAACAATCATACTACTCATCTCAAATTGAAAAACATAAAATTGATCCAAAAAATAATGAAAAAGATCACTGTAAAATTAAAAGAAAACGATCCTTCTAATGTATTAAAAACAAAAAATGGAAACACTTATGACAGAAGAGAAATAGCTACCGAATTTAATGAGTTTTTTACAAATATTGGAAGAAATCTAGCAAATAAAATACCAGCAGTAAATAAATCATTTGAAAGTTATTTAACAAGAAACTAAGAGTTTATTAAAGACTCTGAACTTACTTTTGAAGAGTTTGAAACAGCGTTCAAATCACTGCTAAGAGAAAAGGCTTGCGGTGTGGATAACTTAAATGTAAATTTAATCATTGGTATATACGACGAAATCAAAATCCCTCTTTTTAAAATTTGTAGACTCGATAAGTAAAGTAGTGTTACCTGATTCTCTAAAAATAGCAAAAGTAAACACCATATTTAAGTCTGGTGATACTTCACTCGTAGGTAACTATAGACTCTTTTCAATTCTATGAATATTCTCTAAAATTATTTACAATAGAATTTTCTCTTCCTTTAACGAAAAGGATTTATTTTTCAAAAAACAGTTTGGATTCCAAAAGAACACATCCAATGAACATGCAATAATGCAACTTGTAAACGACACAACTAATGCTTTTGCTAAAAAGGAAATGAAACTAGGAGTTTTATTGATCTATAGAAGGCATTTGACACTGTAAACCATTCTATTTTACTAAAAAAACTTGAGTCATACGGAATGAGGAGAACCACAAATAAAGGGATTAAAAGTTATCTAGCAAACAGAAAACAATTCATCTGCTATGACAACAACAGATGAGTTTTTTGGGGTCACATGTGGAGTTCCTCAAGGATCCATTCTAGGACCATTGCTCTTTTTAATCTATTTAAAACGATTTACATACCACATCTTCTAAATTATCAACAGTAATGTTTGCTGACGACAAAAACTTCTTTTTATCTGAAAAAAATTTAGGTGGCTTATTCGCAAAAATGAATAACGAGCGTAATATTATTTCAATTTGGTTTAAGGCGAACAAAATATCTGAAACGTCAAAACAACAAAGTTTAGTCTTTTTTATCATAAAAATAAATATTTCATCACAAATGACTTACCGATTTTAAGCTTATATAACGTAATTATTAAAAGAGATTACGTAACAAACTTTCTTGGTATGTTGATTGACGAAAATCTAAATTGAAAAGCTCAAATTTCAAAAGTATCCTCCTCCACAATCTCAAAGAGCATTGGGATGTTATATAAGGTAAGACCGATGTTGAATAAATCACTACTAAAACAGCTTTATTCGGCATTTGTATACAGTTATTTAAATTATGGGAGCGTAGCCTGGCCAGTACTCCTAAATCTAAACTAGAAACTCTGTATCGTCGTCAAAAACACGCTATTCGTTTGACCATTTATCAAAACCGCTCCACTCGCTCAAAACCTCTGTTTAATGAAATGAACATCCTAAATGTAAACGAACTTAGCATCATTCAAATTCTTACTTTGATGCTCAAATGTAAACACAACTAATTGCCAAAAATTTTGCATTAAAACCATCAAACAAATATATTTAAGACGTCATTTATAAGTAGAACCATCAATTAATACAAAGTACAAAGAATTTTCCATTTCATTTCGTGGCCCTCATCTGTGGAATAAAATTGTTCTTTGTAACCTAATCTCTCTGAAATAAAAAAAAAAACTTGCTCATTTTAAGAAGAAATTAAAGAAATACATTTTTTCTTCTTGTGATTTTAAAGCGTTCTTTTAAAGTCTTTTATGTATTGGTAAAGATAAAACATTGTTCATCCAATAGTCTCAAAAGCAAAGTCAGACAATTTTTCGGTTCTCGATGATAAGACCCTAATGGTCTTCTACGAGGTTTCCGTGCTTTCACTGAAATTATACAGTTAGGTAAATAAGAACATTTTAAAAAAGGTTATTTTTAGATATATTTTTGTAAAAATTTATTTACGTTTTTATTTACACTGTAAATTTTTGCAGCAGAAAATATAAAAGTATATAAAATATATATAATATATATATATATGTAAATATAACATTACAGTTTATTCTGGGAATAAGGTTTGATGTGAATCGAACTCGTATTTATATTTAAGATTATCTTGTATGCATTGTAACCAAACTAAAAAGAAAAAACATAAACCCAATTCTTTGCATAGCAAAATATTTTCAAGTTTGTTTTATCAAACAAATCTCTGAAATATTAAATAATAATGTCAATGCGTTACATTTGTTGTTGTTATAATACAACGTTAGCCTGGCGTATCAAATTGTTATTTTAAATGAAAAACAACCACGGTCTCGGAGTTGCGGATGGTAGTGAGAGTGCAGATTTACATTTAACAATTATATATCTCTGTAATAGAAATTTTGTGCGGAGGTTGATAATTGCCAATAGTATATCTCCGTAATAAAAATTCGTATTTGATAGGAATATAAATTAATATTTTGCTGCTCATTCGCGCACGCGAAGAAGGCGCTACGAAAGTTTTAAGCCCTTCCACTTCGGGGGTAAAACCACACTAGTCAATGGGAGAAACCACGAGTTCCGTAAGTCTTCCCACTCAAAAATATAAAAGCCCTCATCTCCCCTGCCCCCACCCCCATATGTATAAAGCGTTTTTTAGTTTTTTCTTTGTTATTTTAAAAAGGAGTTAGTTTATTTTCTTGGTAGTTATTATTAAAGATAAATATCGCAAAGCAAAAGTACAAAATTAATCAAGTAGATTATTACTGATCATAATATTCTTAAAATAATGCTTTTGTGCTTATAGACGCAAAAAATTAAATAAAAACATACTATACTTTTGGACCACTAGGAGACATTGTAACATTTACTATTTGGCATAACATTTGCCAAATGGGACTCAAAACATCCGTTCTTTTAATAGGCCAAACATGGTTTAATTTTGTTCAATCGCTCACTCTTCCGATGAATCGTTCGACATGGGTAAGTGTAGATTCTATATAAAAATTGCAATGTACTTCGTTTTGCAAAACTGGTTGTCTGCCTCTTTTTTTTTTGGTCGATTTAGAATCACACCTTTTGTCGCACAAAGCTCTTGTATAGAAAAGCCATGGTCGCTCATTATCTCATTTTTTGTCTTCAACAAAATGTAAAAAACCAGAATTCACAGTGATTTCTCAATCAATCGAGACTATATATCACTAAATATTAATCCCATAAAATGAGCTGAGATTTCAATTAGTGCTTTGCCAGTTATAGTATTTTTATGATTCGAAAACATTAAACTAAAAATTTCATAATCGGTAGCAGATAAAAAGCCGAACACTGCTGCATCAATAACAATGTCTGTCAGTCCATGAATAGTGTTTACAAAAGCATTTGGCATATATTTGAGTAAAAATCCATACCCAGGATCGAGATCAATGCTATTAAACAATTTTCTAAGAAATATAACCCAGTCAGCCATTATAGATTCTTTGAAACCACGAAATTTCAGAAACTTTTAAAACAAATGCCATGAACCTCAAATCTAAACCATGTCGACAAACAGTTAGTGTTGCCTGTAGCTGAGTTTCGCGATCAAGAAGCTTTAAAGAGACAGTGCATCCAGAGTATGGTAAAATGTGCATGTACGATTTAATACATTGAAAAATAAGTTTAAATTATTCCAGTGACAAACCACAAACATATTGAAAACTTGGACTGGTTTTTAAATGATTGTATAGAAATTTTTCCTTTTAATTTTATATTTTCTTGTCACAAAAGATCCAACTTATTTTTACAAAAAACTTCAGCTTCTAGTTTTTTCATATTTTCTTTTTTTTATTGGTTAAGTTATTTGCTGAGTCTAGCTCGGTTTCTTTACGTGTAGAGGATTCTTCAAGCTTTTTTTTTATACTGTTTTTTTGATGGCTGAAGTGGCGTTATCTTTAACGGATGTTTTGGAATAAGATGGCGATTTATTATTTTCATACTAGGCTGTTTATTTATGTTTTCAGTACTTGCAACTTTTTGTTTTTGTTTTTGTGATGGACTTGACTTTCTACAGAATCTGGAGTGATTTTAGCTTTTTTATATTATTTGCTTTATTATTTGTAAAATTTTAAACTGTAGATGAGGAACTGGTATGTCTGGCATTTCAGATGGTGCCTTTCTTTCTCCACAACTCCAATGTGCAGCACAAATGTGGCTATTTTTTTCAGTTGAAAATAGAAGTCCTAGTACGTTTATATTATATTGAGTTTGAAGTTCTTTGTCAGTGCTCGGTAAACAATAAAATTTTATTAGTTTTCCGACATTATTTTTTGATTTGAAGTTATTAAAACATAGCAAGGAAGCACAATACCAGCTATTGTGCACAATAAGCTCGGTTAAAATTACAAATGTCGCATTCAGTTACCACAACAAACTAAAAAACGACACAGAAGCGCCTGCTTTATTTTACACATATATATGCGCCTATATGATAAATTATTCTTTTCACGGAACTCACTTTCGTTTTCTCAAGACTTCCCGGAATGAGGCCAACATCGTAATATTTAGTCTTCAGAACGGAGTGTGCAAATATGAAGCTTAAGGTTCTGATTTCACGTAATTTATAAACAGAAAATCGAAAATTTTTAGTTTGAATAAACTTGAAACTTAAATAATCCTATATTTATGAGCATTATAACCCGGAAAACTTCTTTAAAAAAAAATGACTATCAGAATCCAAAAAAGCGCTAGACAAAAAAAAAAAATCCCTTTTAATAAACCGTAAAACATATTTTGTTTAAAAAATCATTAATGATGACCTGTAAAAAGATATTCGCTATGACCCAGAATAAGTTCCTTGCGATGACCCGAAAATTTATCATAAAAAAAAGCACAAAATACAGGAAAACGTGGAAACCTCGCAAATTCATAAATACGTCATATTATACTTATATGATTTCTGTGGTCTGTCCCAACACCAACATTGGTAAAAAGTGCAGAACGAAAAAAAGAGTTAATTTAAGTTATCTCTAATAATATAAGTAATAAGTAAAAATTTTTAATAAATGTACTGCTATACCACCACTGGTTTGTTTTTACTGTTGATCAAACGTCCTGTAACATAGAAAATGTTATTATGTAATAAAATCTTTCAATTGCAACCCTACACTAAAGGGGTGAACTAAATGTATTTGACCCAATGCCTAAACATAAAAAAAAAATTTTGCCAAAAATGGAAATGCGAAAAGGCGGAAACATTGGAAATCACGGAAAGCACAGATTTTATTTTCCGCAATTTATTTTTCTGCTGTGGTTTCGATCTGAGCATTGCGTCGTATAATGCTGTCCATTTTAACTCGCAAAATTATAAAAATTTAATAATAATCACTACTTCCTTATTTTTGATGCTTCTAAAATCCACACAAACTATAGAAATTTATGTTTATTTTGTCTGGAAATGGAATTAGTATATAACTCATGGGAATTTTTTAAATTATTATTTACGGAGCTAATATGATGAAACAGTGATTTTAACAATGTGTCATTTGCCAAATAAAAAATTTCAAAAAAACTAAAGTCTGATAATTTTTAACTACAAAAATAGTCAGCTTTTAATGTTCATTTTTATATATCAAGTAAGTTATGGTAAAAAAAAAAAAAAAAAAAAAAGCTTGAAAAAAAAAAATGATTCAACACAACCCACCTTTAATTGTTTATTTGGATATGGTATAAATAAATAATAATATAAATAAATAATAATATAAATAAATAATAGTATAAATAAATAACTAGTATAAATAAATAGTACTATCTTGGGGTTTTCCTGTCCATTGGGGCTATGTTTTTCAACTTAGAATAGAGTTTTTTATTAGGTAATATATTATAAAAAAGTGAATTATTTTTAAAAAATTTAGTAAAAATAACCGATTAAACTTGATGACAGGAAAATCACAATTTGGCGTATCACAAAGAGTAAATTATTCTAGGGCCAACTGTCCTGTAAGATATGAAATTGATAAATTAAAAGCTGTTTCTAGACGTCTTAGAAAATACCCTTTGAAGTTTATAGTATTTAAAGTGGTAGTGTCTTAAAGTTATGTTATTAAGCTATATAAACGTTTCAGCTTTAATCATCCTTAATTTTTAATACTCAATTTTTATATTTAAAAAGAGGCGCCCTGATAGCGAAACACCGAAACAACCTCAAATCAATGAACCAAAAAACGAACTTAAAACAAATCAATAATATTATCATAGATAATCAATGGACTATATATAATACATGTAAGGCTATATACTTATTATATACATAGGCTCTTGAAAGCTCAGTGGCTTACGATACTCTTAAGTGTCAAATAAACCTCCGCTAACCCACTTATTTATCTATTTGTTTAATAATAGAAAATTTAAAATACATTCCAGAAGTGCATGTTCTTTCCTTTAATCAAACAACTTCAAATCCAAATAAATGCTATTGATTCAAAAATTAAACTCTCTACACACCCCCTCTCCCACTCTCCCTATGCCTTATAATTTGGAAATTTTTGCAAACTTCTTGTTTATTCCTGAGAACTGCATAAAATCGGGAAAAAATTCATCAAAAAGGTAATATTTGGTTTAATATTGGTTCGTGTGTAACACATGAGTTATGACGGAAAATCAACAATTGTTAATCTACGGTGTAATTATACTTAATCTTTTTCTGAGATATCTTAGTAGTACAAAATATTTGAAGAGAATGGATACTTTTAAAAGCTTTTATCAACTTAATCTTTTTCTCTTTTTTTATATTTCTTTTATATAAATATAATTTTTGCTGATTATGTTAATACACACTCACTACGTTAATAAGATTAACATGTCATTCCTTTGACTATAATCTTTTATAACTAGAAAGATAAGACACGGAACGCCCATAAAATAATTATCCATTTGAGAGGGATTGAAAGCCTGTATGTTAAAAAGAAACCGACGGAAAACCTAATTAATTAAACTCAATGACATATTACCTTAATAAGCAAATTCCTATGGTCTGGCTAATAATACATTTAGGCACGGTAGCATGTAAGACGAACCTATTAAACTTTTTCAATGAAATTCATTTAGTTTTTGGAACTTGTACACCTTTACTGGGCATAAAACTCGATAAAATTTGCTTAAAAAAGACAAAAAAATGATTTCAAGCAAATATTCTAGCTTGATATTAATAGTTCTTTCAGTTTCTTATTTATTTAAAAAAGTTTTTTAATCGTTTATTTTTCCAATTTTTATTTATTTTTCTTTTTTCTTTTTTTGAGATAGTGAAGGCATTAAATTTTGCGGTTTGGTTGAAAATTTAGCTTTAGCTTTCGGCACAATCCACGTCTTTGACAGGGCAGAAATATACCATCTAAACTCTGCTATAATATGTTGCCCGAAATTTGATGGTGGTTTTGCCGTAAACATCACGTGGGCTCGAACCTAAATTACGGCATCGTAGTTCGGTACCTTTTGGGATACCGATCTACATCTGATTCCTTTTTAACTTTTCGACTATTTTTGGCGATCGATTAGAGTTTTTTGAGGACTTTGATATCTTTCCACAAACAGGTGATGCTTATGCCCTTTAATTTGGACCAAATTTTTAAATATGCTTTTAGCAGGTTTTAGACTTTATTAGTATTTTTATGCAGTTATTTTGTGATAATATATGACTATATATGAGATAGTTCACATTTCTATTGTATATTTTATATCTCCAATTAAAGTCATTTAAACAAAATCAGAAAGCACTGTTCGACAGAAAAAAATGTTTCCTTGAAATATTCTTGGACTTGTTTGGAATTGTATAAATCTCAAAAATTTCAAGAAATTTTTTCATTCAGTTATGTCGTACGCTATCAAGGCCTCTTTATAATCAGTCCACGCTGTGTTTAAATTCTTTGTTCTTTTATAATAGACTTCTTAGATTATCATATCAATAAAAAGCTGATACTTACAGCCATAAGATCCACTTTTAGATCTTTTTGTTTGTTAGGAAGGAATTTTTTTCATCTAAATAATGGTATTTATGGTCTGTGATTAAAGATGTCCGAAACTTATAAGAGGTCAGAAAGCTCTCCCGCCTTCTTTAATTAATCCATAATTTTTTGGTTTTTTTGCGTCTGGAAAATTTAGGAAGAGATAAGCAAATTTTTATATAAAAAAAATCTAGCATTTTATCAAGATATTTCTGAAAAATATTTTTATAGGCATGTATTATTATCTTATCTATTATTGTTATCTTTATAATTTTTGTTATTATTATAATGTTAAATGTTATTACAAAGAATAGGAAGTATAGCTACCATTTTGATTTTCTGATTGACTTTTTTGAAACACAAAAAGGGACATCCCGATACAAAGCAACGCTTTATTCAAACTTGAAATTTAATACAAGATCAAAATTCCAAATTAAATTTAAACCTTTCTCGAAATTCATTCGTTAGCAAGTTTGTTCTTCATCAAATAACAAATTTTCTTGAACAAATTGAAGCCCACTAGACCAATGTTTTACAAATACATAGAAAAACTAACTCGCACACCCTAATACATGTTTTACAGACAACTCTACTATTGGAGTAATCCAGAGCCTATGATATACATGCCTCCTTATCAACCTTCTAATTTTTATTTATTTTTTAATTTTTAATATTATGTAAATTATAAAATTAATAAGAATATTTCTTTCAATGATCTATTATTATTAAAACATTTGTAAAGCCAAATTAGAACAGATTTATTCTTATTTTCAAAGTACCCGTAATAATAGTGCGACTTGTATTACAGTATATAAAGATAGAGTTGACTTTCAATTTATAAATCCTTTGCCAATGATATGAACAACTTTAACTTTGCCATAAAACGCTACCATGCAAAACAAAAATTTAAATTCATTGATTACTTTCAAAATTTACTCTTTATCGATTCGTTTCAAAAATCGGTTAAAAATAGTCCAAATCAGTGTGTTTTCCAAGGACAAACGACGATTTTTGACCTGCATTCCAACTCAAGTGTGGGTTAAATTGTTTTTTTTATTAAAGATAAGTTCGTAAATGGACGCTTATGTTAAGACTGTGAGAATGTGAATGTGAGAATGTTATATTTAACGTGGGGAACCAACAAATTGCCGAGACAATATTTCCAGATGGGCCCACGTGGCGGGTC
>JAUZNK010077433.1:0-13489 GCA_035046665.1 Euphysa ruthae | reverse complement strand
TTTTTAATGGTATCTTTGTAACGATTTTTATATTCCTGATGAAGCTGATCGCGATAGATCAAAGAAATATTGAAAAAAATAAAATAAAAAATAAAGTTTACGCCGCCGTTTTTATGTATTTACACCCTTATTAGATGGTGTATATCTTTACTAGATGGGTGTATCCCGTTATTAGATAGATGTATGCTTTTTTGATATTAAATTAACCAGCATTCCGCCTCAAACATGATTTAAAATGATTTTACTCATTTTTGTTACATACAAAATGTCATAATTAACTGGAAATATAATTTTTTAGGATTTTAAAATTTAGATATTTAGAATTCCGCCTGTTACATATAATAGCCACAAAATTATGTATATTATTTTAAAAAGATTTCGTTAATTATATATAGCAAACTTACGATGATCTCATTTGAATATAGTTAAATTCGAGCCGGCCGACCAACGGGTTAATCTCAGAATCTAATACACCCATCCGGTAATCCAAAACAAACAGACCAAGACTTTTGTTAAGTAAAGCATATGGTGGGTATGACGTAGGTTGTATTCACTGTAAAAACATGAGAATCACACACCGTCTTTTCTCTCTGCGCGGTAAAAATTTTAAATTATTGTTATACTTTAAATAAAAGCCTGTGGATCCGTGGCGCAGTGGTTCGAACTACAGAGACCGTAGTGAAAAGGTATGAGGTTCGAGCCCACTTGATGTTTGCGTTTACGGTGAACCCACCATCTAATTTCGGGCAACATATTATAGCAGAATTTAGATGGTGTATGTCTGTCCCAAAATCGTAATACTCGTAAATAAATAAAAAAATTATTTCAGAGCATAAGAGCAGTCAAAATGTTAACCTATTATATTTTGAATAAAAGCCTTGTAGTATAAAAAAATCCTTCAAATCATATGTGATCAATGATATTTAAAACTATAAAATTTTAATGACTACGTGAAAAAAATATTTTGTAAAAAAATAATTATTTTTAACCCCCGTCTTAATTGTGAAATATAATAAAAATATTCCAGAATATAAAAAAAAAAAAAAACTGATTTATGTTTGCAATACCACAGTAGAATATTTAAGTTCAATATTGTGTTTGTCTAAATCTAAATGGTGTTTTTTTTTTCGTGAAATAAATAAAGATCTTACTGTGTTTTTATAAAACATGGTAATAAAAATACTTGTTTATGTTCTCGTAGTTTTGAGTGATATCTATGTGTAAAAAATCACTTTCGAGCAAATTATGTATTTTGCAGAACGCAACTTACAATACACCCGCATGGATGTATTGCTTATCTATTTTAAGGAAATTACGCATAGAATGCATACATTGCACTTTTTTCAAAGGGTTTTGTGTTGGTCGAAAATGTGGTCGTAGCGCATTAACTTATCTGGCGTACACAAAACTTTAAGACTTTTGATTCGCCAAAATATAATTCAATGAAAAGAAAATCAATGTAAATCAATCGTTTGTAAAATTAAACACACGTAATGCATTCAAGGATATATGTACAATATCATATCAAAATAAATTTTTAAAAAATGCATCATATGAAACAATTCCATCTGAAGTATGTAAAATTTACAACTCAATTCATTCGACTTAATTAATAGCTCTTGCTCAATCTAACAAATGTAAAAGTAACACCCTAATCTATCGGATGTATACAAGTAAACGCGGTAACTCAAATCACCACTCCGGTGTACATACAAGTAGTAAAAACACCAATAACTGACAGTTTATAAAAGCAACTGACTATAGAAGCGTTTCAAATCCGTTACATACATTCTGATCCGACGTGAAACGTAACTATGATATATAGAAATAAAAATATTTTCATCATTTAATAATAGCTGTATTCGTTCATCGGAGTGTTAAAATTTATCCGACGCGGAGAATTCAACGGCATATTTACGGAATTATTAAAGCTTATATCCCGATATTGAGACGGAATGAAATTAGGTGGCCGTAAATGTCCGTCTTGTTGAAATTTTCTTTCGTCTAAGAACGTCCTAGTCGGATATACAGTTGACGTTAATTGTTCAGAACTACTTAGGACATCATTGTTTGAAGCATGTTTGATATTGGAAGGTAGTTCATTATTTGCCATTCTATCGCCGTACATAGGACGGGGTGTTTGACGCGAAAGTTCACTATGCTGTGGGTGTACTGAGTTTAGTATTGCATTCATTTGTTGAGGAGAAGTTTGGTTCGGGAACTGAGTTAATCCGTTTGTCCACTCAGTAGAACAAGCAGGCGAAGTATTAGGAAACCGAGGATCATGTTGATGTTTCCTCGCTAAATTTGCGAGAATTCCACTCGCCTGTGTAGCTAGAAAAATAGTCGTATTTAACTGCACGCAAACGAATTTCAAAAATGTAGAGCTGAAATCGCTTACAATTAAAATGTTTATTACTATAGCGTTGTCAAATTAATATTAATATTGTAAGTATAAAAAATTCTCTTACATTTCAATCAAAGCCAAGAAATCTTAATCAGAAAAAAAAGTAATGCGGGTGTAAGTCTAATGGTAAGGACCAAGAAATTTTAACAGGAGGCTAATTAGATCAAGTGATGCATTTGTTTACATAACAAATTTAAAGTCATACTGCGCGTAATGGCCATGGAAGCCAACGCGCGCGCAAAAAAAAAAAAATGTATATTTTAAGGTCTAAGTTGGGTTTAAATTGAAGCCAAACTTGGTAATAAACATTGATCTCTAATTTAAAAAATATTTTAATAAATATTTCTTTGGAAATTATATTATGGAAAATTCTATGACGTCAGCATTATTATACAAATAAAAAAAGAAACATCACTTCGACCAAAAATACTATAATATTTGATCTGGATTTTTTTTTCCTTCTGTGAATGACTTTTGAAAGATAAAGGCTCTAAACTTTTTAATGAAATTAATGAAACATAAGATTTAAGGAGTGAATTCAACAATTTTTATATTAGGTCAGATGCCGAAATTATGAAAAGAAGAATTTTCAAACATCTGGTAAATATTTTACGAAATTAAATCATAAATTCTTTAAAAATATATCACTTCAGACAATATTTGACTACAGGACGACAAAAAATTTCAAAACAGCAAAAATTATCAGTAATAACACTTTTTAAGAAAAAGAATTGAAACATTGTGTTTTCAGACAGTTTAAGTCATTTTTGTCTGGTGTTATAGGTCCAATAAAATTTTAAATTATTTCTAAGATCATAATAGAAACTTCTGACAAAATCTGAAAATAGTTTCTGGAGAGATATTTAAAAATATTTTCTTATCGTTTGTAGACAAAGCTGGGTAAAATTTTCAAAATGGCAGACATGCCAAACTTTAACCAAATTATGTGTTAAAAGTTGAAACTTTAACTAAATTTTATCCATTTAAAGTTGAAACTTTACCTAAATTGTATCCGTTAAAAGTTTCAATAGGAGAAGGATATTCACCACAAGATATTTTACTTGAAATAGAAGCGGGTGAACTAGCTGATAGCTTTCGTTTTCCTTGACGTATATCGGGCTAAACAAAAAATTCAAACATAAAACAAACCCTTGCATATATATCACAAAAAAATGAAATTAAAAGACAGAATTCCAAGTGGTATTACTTTAAATACAAATATATCATATTTATCTAAGAAAAAAATAGAGAAAACTTTTTTTTTAACCTGGCCCGATAAAAAAAAAAAAATGCTTGCTGCGGTCTCCAAGCAAGATTACTTTACTACATTATGTTCCAGACCGAAAAAAGAAAAGATTTCGACAGCTGATAATACGGGTTTTTCATGCGAAGTTTTAAAAATTAATAAGAATTAATAAAATGCAAAAAATTTCAAATTGTCACTTTTAACGACTTAAGGATTTCAAAGAAAACTTTAGGAAAAAAAATAAACAAACAACAAAAGACAAGTTAATGGAAAAAAAACTTATCCTAACGAACGATAGCAAAAATGAACTTGAAAAAAAAAACAAAAAAAAACAGATGCATTTATATAATATAATAAATCCTTTGAGTTGGCATAAATGTACCAAGCATAAATAAAATATCTATGTTAGAAAAGTTCACAGAATCAAGTTGAGGCGTTCTGACATACAACCTTTTTTTCCTTAACAGTTTCTAAAAAATAAATAATAGGTGGTTTAAAACAAATTTAACTTTTTAATTCAAATTTCCATTCAACGGCAGATATTCTGAAATAAAAATATGCAAAACCTTATGAAAATGGAAGGTAGAGAAATTTCAAAGAAATATTTAACTCTGTCAATGTTTAATTAAGCTCAACAATATACTCGAAAATTATCAAAAAAAAAAAAAAAAAAAAAAATCACAACGAATAGAAGATTGACATAGTAAAAGAATTACAAGGTCGATGGTTCGACATTTACCTGAGGGTGTATTTCTAACAACTTTTAAATGTGAATTTTAAAATTGAACTTCATGAGTTTACGCAACAAAGTAAAAATTTTTAGGAGCTGGAAAAAGGTGAATAAAAATATCAAAAAAGTCAAACTTAAGCCATAACCTTTTCCGAATTTTTAAAATACTTGCGGGCAGTCACTCGTACAAATAAGACTTTTATCGCATGTTTTCGCAAGTGTAAAAAATTAACGAGAAAAAATAAATTATTTAGTCATTTAAAAATAAACTAAAAATTAGGTGATAAAAATAAACATTCGCTGCAATCTTTAAAGCAGGTACAAACATCTACACTTTTATATTTTCGGGCAATAATTTTTACTTAATCAAAGAACTCATCAAATTTGCAAAAATTTTAACATGTGAGTTTTAATAAACCTTAAGCAGTCCATTAAAATTTTCAAATTTTAAAGAGAGAATCAGTAAAAAAAAAAAAGAAAAAAAAATCTGTCCTTAATTCCACTATAGTAGATAAAAGAAAACACAAATAATTGAACAATTTCATTCTGAAAATTTTGTTTCCTGAAATTGCTAGGCATGATACCTTACAAAACTAAGTCTTAGAAATACCAATGATGAACATCAAGTCTCGTTTAAATGCAAGCCTCAAGCATTTGAATTTTTTGTCAAGCAAACGTCCTGAAATCATTACACAGATTTGATAGATGCTGAAAAAATGATTGAACTATGACACAATCAACAATTTAAAATTCATACAAACCAAAGGTATCTTCAACCATTGAACTATGCTAACATAAATTTTTGATACACCATACTAGTTCATGAGCCAGGGGTAAAATTGATACCAAATTGTTGAAAAAAGTGTTATATACCATTGGGAAGATAATTTCATAGTGAAAACTATTATCCATGTTACCAAAGCTAAGAGGCTCATTAAATTATTTTCTTTTTACATTTGAAATCACGGTGCTGCTTTTTATATAAAAAATATCACTCTCATTTATTGTTATACATAATGTATAGAAACAAGAATGACACACAGTTGCATATTTATTTTTTGTTTTTTAATGACTAATAATAACCCCTAAATGAAAAAAATGGGAGCTATGTATTTAATGGACCAGAATTTGACAATTTCCAGACCATCTTAACCTCAAAAAATACAATATATAAAACACCATGTACCCAGTTCTATTCTTGATAAAACATGATGACGTGAAGGATGATAAGGACTACTAGATTTTAAAACAAGAGATGTGCAATTTATAGACATTAAAAATCATACCATCATACATGATGCAGCAAATGTTACAACATAACAACGCATGATTTTAAGGAAAAACAACAAATGTCCCTTTCGAATCCTGATTATTTAAGGAAAATTTATCAAAGTTGAAAACCCACCAAAAAAAAAAAAAAAAGTTTTTTCTAGTGACAATAATTAATGGGAAATATCTAAAAAAAAAAAATATTTACCTCAAAACCAGAATTTGAATCTTTTCTTTCACCTAAAAAGTAAATTATTCCATACAAAAATCAGGAAGGAGTTCTGTGTTAAACATTTGGCATGGTAAATATATCTTCATGCAGCCAAACAGTGAACTTTTTACAAATAGTAACAAGAATATAACATAAAATTTCTTAGAAGTGGTTTTATAAGAATAAAAAGTTGTTGCTTATTTGTAAAGCCATAATTCTAAGGTTCACAGAAACAAATCTAAGCAAAAAGGTATTACAAAGGCTCATATATGCAAATATTTGAGTACTTTCAGTGACTGTGATAAGGCTAAATAAGAATGCTCCATTTAGCAGCTATTTAAGTCAAAGTAAGAAACAAAAAACCTACTTTAGTTTCAAATCATAAAAACAATGAATTGTGTTTTCTTTGCTTTAGATTATTGAAAAATTGCATACATACACAAAGTTAAATAAATCTAAATAAATAGACTAAATGAATTAAACTCCGATTCAATTGAATGTCATGATAGAGACTTCAATATAACGTTAATATAATAGCGTTAATATCAAACTTGTAAGAAGAATCGACGTTTGAAGTTTGACGTTTGCTACGGACCATATCAGAACAATAAGTTTGTCAAATAGGGTTTAATTCTACGTCTATAAAGTTATATTAAAAACATATTTTTCAATTATAGGGCTTAAATAGCTTTAAATGATGAGATACATACTGGGTTTTAAAAATTCAAGCGCTAGCTTGAAACTTGTTTTGATGCAAGCAGCAAAACATTTATGGAGATTGGATCACAGAGCATATTTGTTGCTGCAACTTTAAATTTGAGACAATTTCAGGGACGGACCTAGACGTAGTCAACATGGTCAGTTGATCATGTTTAAAAACTAGTGGATAATATATATATATATATATTTTGCAAACTTCGCTAGAAGTTTTTGGATACAGAATTAATTGCCCCGGTGTAAATAAACGAAATTTTAACTAAATTAATTTGCTCAACGTCCGTAAAACTTAACTAGATTTTTATGATATAAAAATAGCTTAAGCATTCGCACCTGACCTAGAATACTATGAAAAAGACTTTAGATACAACTTCAGAAATCCGCTGACTCAACCAAATCTATCTGAAATATGTGTAATAAAATACAGTATATTCACTTTTTTTCATGTAGGTCCAATTTTTATTAAATTTATGAGTCATTTCGCCTAATTCTGATTGGACAAAGTGTGAAATACTGTTTTTGGATTGGGTAAAAAATTTCTGACCTACATTCTATTTGGTATAAATTCAAGGATAAACTCAACGTGGAAGTCTTTTTAAAGCCACAGCATGTGCTCCGTTTTGAAAAATACTAAAGAGAAAAATTTTGATTCTTAGAAAGCTATTCAAGATATAAGTTTTTCGATTAAGATTAATTCTAACGTAGAAACGGAAGCGAAGTTCGAAATTTTTATAATGATAAACTTCCATGCTGTATTGTTTTCAAGAATAAGCCAACAATCAATGACATATTTTATTCAACTAGAAGGTTAAGGAGGCTCCCCCAATACAAAAAATAAGTTTGAAAGAAAGGGATTTACTGACTGAATTGGCTAATAAACTATGATTCACGTCAAAAAATCAAAATATGAAATTCTCAAAAATGTGGGGCTAATCAAAAAAAATTGACTAACTTTTCCTCACAACTCAAAAAACGCGAATATATTATCTTTAGATTCATAATGGCGTAAAATTCATAAAAGTGGTTACTGTTCCTCATACTAATGGTTAATGCATACGCCTACACATACACCTACACATAACAATAACCATACACATACACATCGAATCAGAGGAGTTGAGTATACGTAAGCAGATTAGCATTTAATTTGATTTTTTGTTTGATAAAAGTTGTTTTGGCTTTTTGTTTCATTTAGGGGCTGTGTTCATATGGGTAGAATTCATCCCGGTAAGTGGGACAGATTTTCGTCTGAGAAAAAATTCACCTTGTGTTCATAAGTGAAATATAATTTAATCCTGGAAACCGAGGTAAAAAAAGTTACATGTTTTTTAAAACTTTTTTATAGAAACACATAACACCAGCTATTTAAAAAAAAAAAACTGTTTACACATAAATTTATCTACTTAGTTTAGATAATATATATAACAAAAAAAAAGATGAAAAAGTTGAAACTTTTAGAAACTTTTAATCCTGCATATTTTGAGATTATCATTTTAAGAAAAATTTGCTTTTTACAATCAGTTAGGCGGTTCAAGATTAGGAATTTCTTTCAACCCCATTGTAATTATCTTTTCCTATACCTAGTAACTGTGACTATGCATTGTGTCAGCAATAAAGAAAATTTTTAAATTGAATTTTATAATAAATCTCTAAAAAAATACAATTACATTTACTGACCATATCCATTTTTTTTTTTTTTTTTGTTTACTTAAGAAATAGGTAATTAAATCAAATAAATACCATAAAATGATTGCACTTGAAAAACTACTTATCAGCATCTTTTTTCTTCTTTTTTTTTTAATTTTTTTTGGTCAAGAAATTTTATTCATCGTGAGAACTCTTGTTCTAAAGTTAAAAGTAAGAAGTTAACTAGCATATTTGATGCTCAATTGATGAAAATACAAGCTCTTAAATGCAACTGAGAATATAGAAAAGCCTAAGAGGAAAACTTTAACAGAGAATTTGAGATGGTTACATCATCTGAATTTACATCATCTTTTAATGCTATTAGTCTTACCTTGATAGAGATAGGGGTAGAAACCAGGTCTTTCTTGTATGACAGATGTAACATCAATCTCTGTAGTTGTGGAATTAGTTGGAGAATTGTGTTGAGAGATGTTGTTTGCGGAATTCGGAATATCTCCTTTATTAAGCCCAGAGTCTTCCAGGAAGAAAACCTCTGGGTCAGGCTTGGCTCTATATAGAAATCATCAATATAAAAAATGTTTAAAAATACATGTTAATTAATACTTTTCATTTTTTAAAAAAAAGCCTTTTATTATTATTCCAAACCTATCTGGCATACTTTTATATAACAACAGAGAACAACTTCAATATTAGCCTAGAGCGAGGATCTTTTAGCATTAATCCATGCTGGTAATTTCAGTTAGATAAAGTTAATGCTTCAGAATTTTAAATTTTACCTAAAAGAAACAGAAATATTACAAAATATTACTAAATTTGGTACGCTGTATAGTCTTAATTCATTCCAGCATGGTTTAAAGAAACATTGCTATTAAAAGCATATTAAGGCAGAAATTAACTTAATAAAATAACTTCTATCTCATCAGCATATATCTAAATTTTCATGTTACCCTCTCCCCCATGAGATCACAATATAAACAAGGTCTATATGGTTTTGTTGTGCTATCCCTGTGATAAATTTGTGGCCATTTGAATATTTATGCTAATATTTTGTTTTCAAATTTTAAATTGTAATTGACTGTGGAATAAAACTCACTTGCTTATAAAATTGATTCCCGTAAATTTCTCAAAATACCAAAATCCATGGTACAAAATCTTTAAAAAAGATAAATCTATTAAAAAATCTTGCACAAAATTGAAAACATAATAATTTAAGGATTTAAATGAAAAGCTTATTTTAGCATACCTACCTGAAAATTTTAAATATTTTCTAGTATTATTTCAAATTTTATCAAACTGGAAGAGCTTAAAATGCTGATTTTAAGCGTATCAGCACCACCCACCCGCCCAAAAAAAAAACACTTTGCAATGCCCAAAAGGCCCAAAATAATTATTCAACTTAGAAAAAAAAAGCAATTCTGTTTGCACAAGAATTCTGAAAAATAAATAGAAAAATGGGATGATCAGTGACGGGCTCTCAAACCCACAACCACCTATTTTAACTGGAAAAAAAAAAAACTATTTTCATATGCTTGGTCCATCAAATAAAACGTCCAAATTATCTATGCTTTCAACCCTTGAACTTTGTAATTTACAGATAAAAGGTTGCATATAAAGCAAGAACGCATTAAACAAAGCTTCTTTACAAAAGTAAGTTCTTGAAGTTTATTTCAACAAGAATATTACAAATATTACTTACTTGACTTATTCCCATTTTAATCAAAATCTCAAATTTTTGTCAAATATTATATTCATGAATATAGATAGCTTTAATTGACTGAGCAAATTAACCACAGGAAAACTGCTGAATTAAAGCCATAAAAGTAGAGAAAAATCTTTACTTACATCTTCACCTAAAGTTGATAAAAATTTTAGGAATAATCTTCATCATTACTATGCCAACCCTTTGCACGAAAGTTTTTTTTTAAAAAAATAAAAAATTAAGGACTTTGGGCATGTTTGCGCATAAATTAATTCTTTAAAAACAGAAATATTTTAGTTTCTGGGGGCGGTAGAATCCATGGCTGTTTTGTAGTACCCTCTGGGAATAATGTTTAAGCACAATGTGTTACTTACTTGACTAATGTGTTACTGCAGACTATGTACTCAGCATCGTCCGTGTAAGGGTTTTGAAATGTATAACAACTGGATCGCAATAACACTGGTTTACCGTTCGAATTTTTAAAATGGTATCTAATCGACAGAGGCTGGCCTTTTAGTTTAAGAACTGAAAAAGAAAAAATAGCTCAAATCAGACATTTAAAGGCTATGCCAAGTCAGGAAACACTGCATTTTCTTTTTTTTTTATGCAAAACTCATTATCTGCAAAGTGATATTTCAGCAATGTGCTAGTGGCCAAACAAAGAAGTGTAAGTGCAAGATTAAACAACGTAGGTTAATCAATTTAAGATTTCTAAGTGAATTGAAGTGAGAATTCCATAACAGATTATGCAGAAACTAAATGAACACAAAAACTTCAGAACCCATTTTAATAATAAATTAGCCCTTATATGTAAACACACCTTATGAAACATACACCATGCAAAGAAGAAAATCATCTCTAAACTCACTAAATAACATTAGAAACGATTGGTAATTTTTCTTCATCTGTTAAAAATCTTTGATGGTCTTAAAATTATAGTCAATTTACGAGAGTCTAAAAGTGACTCAAAAATCGAAATAAAAAGTAATATCAAATCATAAACTCTTGATAAAGTAAAACCTAGTTATAAATTACAGGTGACATTTATCTAACAAGCTCTAGCAGAGTAACATATAAATATTTTTAATTTTGTAACTTTAAAATAACTAATATTAGAAGTAGTATTTTCAATTTTATATTACTCAATCCATTTAAGTGAATGTAACATAATTCATAAGAATTTAACAAAAAATTCTTACATATTTATTTGTCACTTTGTCACTATATTGCTGCCAAGGAATACTTTCTTTGGTTATTACAGGCAAATTAAAAGCAAGTTTTTTGCAGATTTTCAATTTTAGACTTAAAAATTACAAAATCTAAGGCAGTGCCACAAGCCTGGTTATATTTTTAGTTTTTCTCCTTCAAGTAATAACATGTAGATTTTTAAAACTTGAAACTTAGTTCATAACTTTCTCCTTCAAATTTCTAAAACTACATACCTTGCTCGTAATTTTCCATCATATAATCAATATCCTCCTCTGAATAGAAATCATAGCATCTTTTACCAAGCAAATCAATAGGACGGTATCCAAGGATATCAATCACTCTATATCAAGATTAAACTATATCGCCCTCAAGAACACACAAAGTTTATTTCTTCGAGACTTTTATTACAGTAGAACTTTCTTATTGTTTTTCAAATTTTTTAAAAAACGAAGATCAACCTTTTTAAGCAGACTTTTTTCTGTAATAACTTGAGGCGTTCATTCTTGTGTAATTACTGGTATAAATGGTAATAATTTGGTATAAATTCAAATGTTTATTTTTAAGTCAAACAGAATTTTGAGAATGAATTATACAAGAAAATTTTCTTCACATTTTCACCATCTATTTCTTCAACCTATTCCTGGGATATTTCATCAAAATATATTATATATTATATATTATATGAAATTTTTTAACATTTTAACAGAATCAAAGCTTATTTTTTTTTTTTAAATGCTGATATGTTCTTTTGGAAAATGTAAATTTTTCTTAAATTGAAAACCAGTTTTAATTTGAAATTTTTATAATATTTCTTAATATCAAAAAAAAAAAAAAAAAAAATTGGAACACAAAATTTTTTGAAGTAAACAGATGTTCTGACACATTTCCACACAGGGCAAAAAGTATATGCTATAATAGACTAAAAAAATTAAAATAAAAAAGAATATTGCTTTTAGACTAACAAATTTAATCAATACAAGGCCCCATATCAAAAAATATCTCTTAAAAGTGACCAAATTTGACATGTTCCGAGACCTTGGCCCAGACAAGGAGAATCTTTGGCAGATAGCCATATAAATTAATGATGTCTATTACTGTCAACTTCATCAAACATTAAGAAAAAAAAAAAAAAAAGGTGACAAGCAAATTTTTTAAAATTTTAAATGTTATTTTCAGGCCTTAATAAACCTTTCTTGGGTTCTAGGAGACTGGAACTGATAACATTTTCAAAACGACCAACAAATTATTAGAAATAATATTCCAAAAACATAATCAGCATAGAAGTCCCAAAACACAAATGTCACGCACTGTTGCTCCAAAAAATCCTTTTGACAAAAATTTTTTAAATACTTCTTTTAGGTTTAAAGCTAATACAGATATGAAAACCAAAAAAATGCTGCTGCTTCTCCTTTTGAGCAAAACTAGATAACAAAAAATCAAGGGAGAAGAGTAGGTAAAAATAATTAAACTACTGAATTTCAAAACAAGAAAATAAACCAATCTTAAAACATTTCTTAACACTAAAAGTACTTTTTTTGTTTACGAAATATGAAGCTAATATTTTTTATTAAAATTTATAACACTAACCTTTCAAATTCATTCCCAAACCAATAATTTGGAAACCAAATACAAACACAATCTTTTTTTCGTTATGATAAATTAAAAGATTTTTTGTGAGAAAATATTAAAATAACAAGGAGACCACTAAAAAAACATGCTAATAGAGTGTGGCCATATGTTCCCAATATAAAATAATGTTAATATTACTAATTATAACAACAAAATTTAAAATAGAAATAAGTGCACAGAAATTTAACCCAGATATTTTTGAAAGTATTATTTAAATTCACTCATGATAAAGTTTTACAAAAAGCGCTTTAGTCAGTTTCTTCATTTTTTTCACAAATTATTCATTTACATTTAAGATCATTTCACGTTTTTGAAATTTTCAAGTTTTTACTGCGCTATATGTTAGCGAATAATTAGTTAACTCTAGGGATTTTTAAGTGCATATTATTTACTTTATCAAATAAAAGGTAAAAAATTTCACTAACAGGTTATTTAAAATATATACCTACCGCTGATCTACAAAACTAAATCTTCAATCAAGAGTCTGTCTAGTGATGAATTCAGTCGCAGGTGACACATCAACGAGATCTTTACTAGTAGGCATACTGGTAGGTTGTAAGCTGCCAATAGCTACTAGACATTGCACATCTGTATCCTTATCATCGACTCGATTTGATTCCTCTTCTGCAGTTAGTGGAAGTTGATCGAGATTCTATTCAAAAGAAAATAAAAAAAAATAATTAAAATGTTTAATGAATTAGAAGTATACATTAGTGCATATATAT
>JAUZNK010077422.1:0-13490 GCA_035046665.1 Euphysa ruthae | reverse complement strand
TAAACTAAAGAAAATATTAAATAATTTAATTTTCTTTCCATAGCTTCTCACGAATTCTGGGAGTTGGAAATGAAACAGCACATCTTCATCCATTAAATGCTGACAATTATTTGGCTATTATGGCTTTTGGAGACAAAAATCAGACAATTGGTAAGCAATTTAAAATCACAATTCTCAACCATATCAAATTAATTTTGATCATTTATAATGAAAATAACAACCTCCAAATGGGTCTTCTTTCTATTTGTGTTCCAAAATAAAATAAACCCATTTATAAGAGATAAAACAACTACCTTATCACTATTGCATCAGTACCTAAACTTTCATCTTAGAGTTTGTACAAATGCAATACTGTAACTATAAAACATATTCTAGATTTATCACAAACGGTTTATCACAAACTTTACAACGCATTCACTGAAGTCTTGGCTGTCGTTAATATAGTTTAAAGATCTGTGTAAGAGCCAAATTAACTTGTGTAGGTATTAATGTAATGGGTTGCATTGTAGAAGCAATATTGTGAAAATAAAAATTATTCAAAATATCTATAATTTAAGAGACTCTTCGTTCGAATATCTATAATATGGTATTATGGGTCATTAGGGGTTTTCAGACTCAGAATTGGTAGGAGCAGAGGGCCTCGGGGCGCCCCAAGTTGTGTTTTGTGGCACACATTGTCAGCTGCAACGTCTTGGTCGGACACCACCAATTCCGTGTAGGGGTCGTAGGGTAGGGATTATATTTGTAAGTTTGCTTTCTAGGACTTGTGGAGCCCATCGTGTCTCCCAGAATATGAACAATACAGAGAAACTTGCACTTAGAAATTTTATTTAAGTGATGTCTGAACTGGTTCAAACGTCCGTTAAAAGATTTGCCTGGCTAGGTTATAGCGGTATGTATATACCTATGCAGAAAATGGATGAGTAGCAATCAAAGGATGAATGAATCGAAGAGCTACTTGCTGAATTTGAAGATCTCACGGATTTTGCTAAAAACATCATTGATGAGCCTTTTCCGGAACCTGTTAAGAGAAGGTTGTTGAAGCCTCTCCGGCCTTCAGTGTTTAAACCACAGGTGATAGGGAAAAAGATCATCTGCTACTTACCAAAGAAGATGTGACAAACTTTGATAATGCGCTATTACTGGAAAATCCAGACCCGAACTTACATTACGCTCTAGTTGTTGACAACACCACAGTGCTCTACCCAGATGGAGGCTACTTGAAGAAATGGGACACAATTCCACAGAATTAAATCAAGAAATTTATAAATGGTATTCAATTCTTCCGATAGCAAGAGGAACCAACGTCACGGATACCGGTGAGGTGTATTGGGTCTTATTTGAGAACGGGGACGTGCAGTTTAAAAGTTTATGGTCACCGCAGTACTAGAGTTGTAGGATAAACACTATAACATACACGGTCGTGGGTAATTTAAAAATACCCCTGCATCAAAGAACCGGAGGAAAGGGTGTCTCTGAACACCTCATTAAAGGGAAGACTGTAGAGAATATCTGGTCTTTATATTAATTATGAAGTTCGCGCGCTGCAATAACAGTAAGGAAAATCAGCACCAATATTAACCCAGAAAAAATGTCGAGTATGTGAAATGTTTCCTCTGGAATGTGTTCAGTCACTTCAGTGATAAGATGACCAGATGAGGTAGTGGGTTAACGACTAAGTCTGGCGCTGATTATCGTTTGACGCAGTTAGCTCAACTTAATGAACAGCTAAAGACCGTATTTCATGACTGTGAAAAATTTTTGAAAAAATATACTTGAGTAGTCAACGATATCAACGGTGTTGCTTCTGCGACAGGTGTAGTTCTGGCTGTTGTTGAAACGGGCCTCATTACGAACTTGATCGCAATCATGGGTGTTGCAGCCGGCTGCAGCTTCGTGAGTGCTGGCACAAATATTGCCACTTGCCTACTTAGGTCGAAAGCTCAAAAACTCGTGAGTTCTCTCAGAGAGCAAGCTCAATTCAATTACTTACCTAATCAATAAAGTACTTGAAGACAGCGTAATTAGTCCAGATGAGTTATATTTGGTTGTAGGTGTAACGCGAATGTATCACGCTATGAGGGAATACGGGCGAGGGTACAGAAAAAAATGAATGTAGCTTGAAAAGGTTACAAAAGAGGAATTTATCAAAATTAGATGAGACGAAGCCCTCCGTTCTTTCAAAAATAATAACTCGGTGGTGTAAACTCACTTTAGAGTTGAACATCTCTCAGCCAGTGTATACAACACGCAGTACACCAAATTCGGTTTTCATTCAATATGAAAATTTGTCTCTGCTTAATCCACTGTTTGTTTAATCACATTGTTTATCTTCATAGCAACCAAACTATGAATTAGATAAATTTCATTAAATATGTGCGAAACACTTCTTATGATCACACGGAAGAGATCCCACCTGGTTTTTTTTATGTTTCTATTTCACAAGATGTATTTTGTTGTTTTGTTAGCAAGTTTAATGACTCTAATCTCTACCCTAGCATCAGGGGTTTACTCAAACAAATATCTCAAACAAATATACATTCTTATGCTACAAATATATATGAAGAAATAAAACGTTAGCTGGGTCATACTAGCACATCTTGATTGGTCTTGGAGATACCATGCTCACCCAGAGAGAACTCATTAAAACCATCTATGGGGCGTGATGAGGTCCAATCCGAAGTCTAAGAAAATCTATCTAAATAATTGGCAATTATTTATGTACCTCGAAACAACGTTACCCTACTTTAAACAATTGGCAATTATTTATGTAAGTCGAGCTGGTGTTACCCCTATTTAAACAGATGCCAAATATTTATGTTCCTGAGGGCCCTAGGGGCTGCCACGAGGTCTTCCGGTCTCCTGCTTTCAGTTCAGTAGTATCGATCATCATGGATTAGTTCATCAAAATATCGATGACATCGCGTATTTGAGATGTAGTTGCTTTCTCTAAGGTATAAGCTTGCATCTTGATCATCGTCTTCCTCTTCTTGAGTTTCCTCGACATTGTTTGCAAGAATATCCAACAAGATTTATTCATCAGACAACAAAGCTTGTGTTACAGAAAGTGTGTCATCAAAAGAGGCGACATCTTTAGCAGAGAAATGGATGAAATTTCCATCGATTCTACTCAGTTAACAGAGGCTAGCTTTCAGAGCATGGAACGGATCGTCTTATGCTAATGTGTTGTTTTGAATGGTTTTCTCTGTATCCTGATCCCAAGATAACACCGGTATCTTCATTGCATCCAACAGAAAAGTTTGATGTAGCTCCTTTTAGTTATAAATTACATCAATCATCTTCTATCTTCTGGATCACTTTATCTTTTTACTTTGGTTCCAAGGAACAGATCACTCCTTTGTCCATCGGCTGAAGGGCGGAAGTGGTGTTAGGAGGAAGGAAAAAAAGATCAATTGCTTTCAATTTCCCCATTTTTGAATAAGTTGTGCAGTTGTCAATAATGAGGGCGATTTTCCGATTATCATTCTCCATTTTTTCGTCAAGCTCCCTGATCGATTCTTCAGACAGCGTTACGACCATCCAACTCTTCTTTTGGCCACGATAATGACATGTCTTTTCTTTTAAGTTTTTAAAATACCTCAGCTTCTGCGACTTTCCTATCACCAACATAGAGAGTTTTTCTCCTTTCATGTTAGTTGCAGCAAGACAAGATCTTGCCATGTAACGTTTTTTATCTTTTAAATGAAGATTTTTTTTGGCAAAGCTTGTAAAGCAAGCCAAACTTGTCGGCGTTGTAAATATCGCCCTCCATATAATTGCTAAGAATGGTTATGAGTGTAGTTTCTTTCTAAGGGTCGGTCATTTAATCTGTGACATCTTTTCCTTCAACTGAAAAACAGATGTCGATATCATATCCTTAGAATGAAATGAAACTTAAAAATACGTTTTTGATCCAAGTTTAAATATGCTTATTGTTCCCTTGCTTTTAAAAAGTGCATGGGTTGATTGATAGATTCAAATTTCATTCGAATGATTTTAAAAACGGTTTTGCAAAACTTATGCATTGTGCACATATGTCAAAATTTTCTCACAAACGAGAGCAAGGCAACTGAGAAAATCTATCTGTCGATACGCAAATCTCATTCATTTGTGAAGAAGAAATGGAAACGAAATCATTTGTGATGGGTTTCCACGAATGTAAAATGATTTGGATACCAAAGGAAAATGATGTCTTAAGTGCTTGCAATGGGACCAGGAAACAAAAAAAACAATTTTGCTGTTTCTGTTCACGGAAAGAACAACGCTATATTTGATAATTTTTATTGATATTTTAAACCAAAAACTTTCGAAATATGTTTAAGATGGTAGGAAACTATTTTAGGTCAAATTTTATGAATATTTAAATCATGCATTTTGGAATCTTTTTTTTTATAAATACTAAGAATAATGTCATTATTTTAGTGAAAAGCCTATACTTCCTTGATTTCGAGTCATATTTTGGGCAAGCGAGGCAAATTTTTGTTAAAATAAAAGAATTTCATGTGGTTTTGAAAGATACGTTATTCCTTTACTACCAGCTATCGTACCAACCAATTGATGCACGAAAGGCCATCAATTCCAGCTCTTTTGTAAAAAAAGATGCCTTTTGTTTTCAAAACTAAAGCAGACATAGGGATGTTGTGAGCCCTTGCATTTACTAGCCAATTGTAACAAGTCTCACCAAGGTGTTCGTACGTGGATGCTTTAAATCAGTGCTTCTTTTTTGCTGACAAATTCGAATCAACAGCTTCATTTATTTGTTGCTTATTTTTCATCCACTTTGAAACGGTTTATTTTAGTATTCCATGTTTACGAGCAATAGATGAAAGACTTTTGCTTTGGTCAATTTGTTTAAGGACGTTATACATTTCCGTTATTGGTGTCGTTGCACACGTCTTTTTTTAGCCCAGCTGAGACAACATGACCACACACGTGAACAGACCTTAAGAAATATTTATATTTGTTTATAAAACATAAAACTTTACTTGCAGCACCATGAATTCCGTCTCGATAAAAAAGTCATTGCATAGAATGTCCCACTTAAGCAAAATTTCTGTTTCAAGAGACCGGGAAAAAGTTTACTACTGAGCGGGCGTCCTTCTTATCCGGTATCCCATTTAAGCGAAGTTGTTATACTTGAAAAGGGTAACTAAGTTCAAGGGAGCGGGAAAATCGTTGCTACAAAGTGGGCTTCCTACTTATCCGATGCCCCACTTACCCAGAGTATAATTATTTTATTACTATAGTTAATTTTCTTTAAATTATATTTTGTGTTTGATAAATAAATACAAAATAAAAAAGAATCGAAAATTGTTGCCATAAATTTTTATCAGTACTCTGTGGCATATGTGTTGAAAAGAAAATACTTGCTATTGCCAATTGTTTTTAGTCACATTCCTTGTGAAATTTCAAAATTTGCATTGTTTTTCCTTGGATACAGCAAAAAGGCTCAGCGGAGAGTATAGGTATTTGAATTCGTTGCTCAATTTTACATATGCGAAATTAAATTGGAATAAACGTCTCAAAAACAGTCTGTATCAATATTTCAAATATGAGTTGTTGGACTAAATATCTTGAAACTGCTTTTTTGAACCTGTTCATCAACTGATCTGCCCAAGCTTGTTTTACTAGAAATCCATTAATGATTTTATAGTGTGTCGATTTCACAGAGAATACTTAATTTTACAATTACATGCGAATGACATTCAACACCTATATAATTTACCAGGCATTAGAATTTTTATTTGTTAGGGTAATTTTTCAGTGCATGAACTAACAAAACATCTGTTCAAACCAAAACTGTTCGAAATTGATATTAAGATCAATTATAAAAGGTTTTACTAATAAAAATTAAGAAGTAGAGGACTTACTAAATGGCAGTGGATAGTTTATATATATTTATTCTATAAATTTTATGGTTTTTCGTGTTTTCCTTAAAACAGTATTTTTTCCGCTGTTGGAGGAGATTTCTCAAAAGTATAAGTCATTTTGATTAGTATGTTTGTTGCCTACAATCTCTACATGAATTATACAATACTAATAACAACTTTTTTTTTTATAATTTTGTATTGATTATTTGGCCGAAAAATTGAGATTTTGGTTTGAGAAAAAGTAAAATTTAATTTTTAAAATATTTAAACTAAAGCATAGTTTTTAGTACAAGTTGCAACTACGCCGTTAAGAAATCATCAGCCATAATTTCAGAAAAATATATTCATCGGTTTGCAAGAAAAGCCCGCTTCCAGATTTTCATTTTTGGACCATCTCGTCTCGTTTACCAGGCTACTAATTGATTTTTTTTGTATTTTTGGGTAGGATTTTGTATTTTGCGCCTATAAAATATTTTACAACAGAAAAAGATTATAATTTATTAATGTAATACCCCTTCAACCTTTTAAAAAATTATCTGGAATAGACTTTTGCTGGTAGGTAAGTTTTTAGATTGGAATGTGTTTTAATTGAAAAAAAAATTTGTGAGCGTACTCTGTCATGGATTTTCTGAAGGTCCGTGAAAAAAGTGTCATTTAATTCTTTTGTATGTTTTTGACATTATAGTGCAAAGCTTAGTTTTGAAATTTTTTGTAATTTAAACTTTAACAAGAATTTTATTACCCATGATTAGATATGATTAACAATGGCCAATTAACTACTGCTTAAGTTCCTCTAGATAGGAAACACTGGCAAAATCTATAAATCAATGAAACCATTGTATTAATTAAAGTACTTTTTACATGATCTAGAATCTTCATAGAAAATAGGTTCGACTTTTATACTTTCAACTTTTGTCTGAAAATTATTATGAAGTTGTATTACGTTAGCCTATTTATTTAGATGGTAAAATAGAGCCAAGCTATCATTTTGGTAATAAAATGGCCTCTGAAGGTTCCATCAACTGGCAACTTAATCCAACACGTGAGTTTTTTTAAGTTTTTTCATCCTAGAACTACTTACAATAATTATTATTTATTCATTTTGACAAATAATCATTCAAAATTTACTTCATGTTGTTGTAAGTGTGGTCTTTACTAAAAAAAATCATGAAATTTTTTTATTTGGGTACGGTTAATGTGTAATGTTCTAGTTAATTTTTGTATTTTGATAATATAAAAGTAGTCCGTCATGATATGATATTGTTTAACGATCTTTTATATTCAGTACCGTGTCTTCCACTTCAGTTGTTAGAGATTATTTTAAGATTTTGTATCGAACTAGCGGACGTTTTGCTGAAATAACACATATCTTCAAATATACGCTTTTTTTTTTAGCTTTTTATATGATTATATATTGTTAGAGAAACCGGTATTTATCATTAAATGTTTTCCTTGCCTAATCTTTGGTACCATAAGTGGTCTATTTTTATTGGATGGCACTATTAAAGTTCACCTCCAGAATCATTTACATTTACTTTAACGTCATTTTAGAATTTAAACAACAAGATCTTTTGTACCTTTGTAATACCAACTACAGAACACATTTCCTAAAAATTGGATATTCCAAAAACGCTTATTTAATAACCATTATCTAATTTATTTAATTTTTATTTTAGTAATACCTTTTTTGAAAATTTCTGCAAGAGATCTTATTTTTATTAAGCATCATTAGGATGTATTATGCTTTTTTATGTCTAAATACAACTCAAATTTAGAATTCATCGACAAAAAACATACTATTAAAAATATTCAAGTATGGAATCAATTTATTAGATTTTGTTGAATTTTTAACGAAAAAAGTCTTCATATGTGAAAATGCATCCACCTTAAAATTTCTAAATATAGAAGTAAAAAAACGTAGTAAAACAATCAAATAATAATAAAGATAATGGCACGCTAATGCAGCTATAGTTATATTATTAACATCACAGTTTTTTTATTTTGTTTCTACTTCTTTGCTATTTGCATGTATGTGAATTGTGTATGAGAAACAGAAAAAGTTGAGATTTTTCCAAGATGACAAATCACATTAATTTAAAAACTTAATTTAGTAGAGCTTGTGAAAATTTTTTCCTAATCAGCGGAAAATTTTTTTACCAAGAAAAGAGTCAATAGCTTAAATTACTGGCCATATATCAAATCAATATATAAAGGTTTGCGGAAGCATGGAAAGCTTGTTGAAAGACTTTGGGATATATCGTAAACATATAGCGAAATAAAAAATATTTGTTTAATAAAAATTTATTTCAATTTAAAAAAATGCAACGTTTAATTTAGAGTTCATAGAACACCCGCATTTTTTTAAAGACACTAAATTAAATTTTAAAATAACTGAGTTTTAGTACATACTATTGGAATGTTTATTATTCATTTGATTAATTTTTAAATAAACTTTTCTATCAACAACACTACTAAAATAAATTTATATTTCTCTTTGATTTGGCAACTAACAAATTGTTTTCTCGATTGAATTATTCTCTACTGAAAGAAAAATCTTCAAAAATTTTCTGTAGAGTCAGCAAAATAAACATTCAATACTATAGAGATTTTTTCGCGTTGCTGCTAAATGAGCTCCAGCTACAAAACTCGTTACACTCGTTTTTTTGCTATCGCACTAAAAGTTGTTCCAGGTTTACAGAGCGCTCCGTTCCCAAAATGAAACAATGAACCAGGTTGGTGTAGACATTTGCAAACTTTTTTGTTTTGGACGGGTATAAAAACTGGATTTTTGCTAGGTTATTTCTCCAAATTATCTGAAGAAAAATTGTGAAAGACAATGCAATGCAGCGGTTACTCGTGTAAAATTCCTTTTCAAGGTATATAAAAATTTTATACAATAAAGCATAGGTTTCTCCTTTATCTGTTTTTAGTATCATACGGAGAATTTGGAAACCGTAGCAATTTTTTTCTGAAGAATACTACTATTCACCCAAGCTCTGTTCTTTTTCGTTTAAAAATATTCTGTGAACTTACAGTTCCAAAATATATTGCTTGGGGTTATTAAGATTAAAATTTAAAGTTGTGATTGCAATGCAAAACTAATAAATACCTCTAAAAAATAGTATAATTGCTGTCTAAACTTTTCAAATACGTATCATAAAAAACCTTCTTTCGTTTAAGGCAAGGTGTTGATGCGTATGTATACAAATTCAGAACAACGACCATAGTCAGAAATTGTGAATAAAGTGATCATAACTAGCCATTACTGATTAACAGCTGCAGGCAGCCGGTCCTGTTGAATTTCAAAACAAGGTTGTAGAATACTCTGTTGAGAGAGTAAGATGAAAAATCAAAAGATTGGCTATGCATCAACGATGGTTTACTCTTTGCATATTGAGTATGCAAGTATTATTCAACCAAATATTTTTTGGTTTACTGCTAATGTAATCTTAAAAAAGCACTAGAAGTAAATTAAGATAGGCAAACACCGTTTGATAAGAAAACTTTCAAAGCCGTTTATTAAAGTTGATGTCCGTCAGAGAATTTTTCTAAAACCACAAACCAACAAGAACGTGTATATAACAGCCGACAGAAAATACCCCCATACATGAATACTGTAGATAACATCTGAAAAACAAGATGACAGAAAAGGAGAGAAGTTTTCATTTGTGAGATTTCGTTAATATACTGTATATAACAGCATTTGTGCTCTCTCAATATCCCACACAAAATACTTAAATCTAAGTATAATACTGGTGTACTAAAACAATACTTCTGAATAATTCTGAGAAAAACAACAGCGTCGCCAAAAAAAGAGTTATGTTACGCTTTCACGAAAAACCAGCCTACGTGTAAAAAGAATCCCTTGGTAAAACGATTTGAAGGAAATTTATTTCAAAGTTGTGAAACACTTCAAGAAATCTGCTGTTCACCTACATTTCTCTGACACTCACCTACATTTTAAGAATGTACTCGTTATTGAAGAGTCATTTGTGTATTTATTCATACTTGAATGTAACTTTCAATGAGATTGAGAAATATCTCATAGAATCAACAAAATACCAGCTATTGGCAGCATACACTGTAAATGATAAATCGCCATGGACACAGTATTAGACATACCAAGGATGAGACGTCATTTTGTAAAGGATTCAGCACTAAAATCTAAATGGAAAATATATATTTTAAAAAATGTGAATTTTCTATTAAACTATCTGTTTCTGTAATATTCAGTTGAAAGCATTAAAATATTAATAAAATTTTTTTTATTTCTTTCAATATTTTTTCTATTTGTCAAAAACAAGTAAATTTATTAGTTACTATAGTCAGTGGTTAGCTAATTAAACTTATTCACCAACTTCAAATCCTTCTCAATGAATTTTTTTAGTTGTAAAACTGCAAATGCATAGCGTGCTCGTTCTTGCCACTCACTTTTTATGTTATAACAGAAGCCTAACAAAAATGGAGTATTTTAGAATGACAGGTGATTTAGTGTTACAGTCACTCAATACTCAAATTCAAAATAAAGTTTCTTCTTTAAAAAGAAATGGTTGTTGCAACTAGTTATATTGGAATTGTTATATCTTTATTAGCTTATTACCAGTTGCTCAATGTGAAAGAAGAATTTTTTACAGTTCTACCCCAAGGAACAACATTGAATTTTTGTCTCGAAGATAAAGAAGTTCATAGCTCAAAAACTGAATAACAGAAAATTTTGTAATGTTATCTACATGCAAAATAAATTTCTCTGGCTGTAAATTGATCTTTTGGTAGTTAAATATGTTGAAGATTACCTACATTGTATAAAAAACTGAAATCATTCCATTTTTTGATGAACAACGTATAAATGTTATGGAGCTCGCTAGTCAAGAAAAACTTATTCATCTGTTCAGACAAAAAAGTTAAACCTTCATTAAAATTACTCGCAGTTTTGATTAAATTTTGCAATAGCTCAGGTAATAATCTAACTGGGACTGTTTTAAGTCCCAAAGGTACATAATGGAGCCACATCAGTGCTGTTTTATTTGCGATGGAAGATTTATGCTGGAATAATATAAAGAGATTTAAAGGTATTTTAAAATGAACGTCGAATCTGTCCAAATGTAAAAACCACATAGTTTGACAAATATGGAATCTATCACGATCGATTTGGTTATTAAAAAAAATTGAAGATGGGCTATCAATTAATTATTAGAAGATATGTTTCAAATATGATTGCCATGCTGCTGAGATTTAAATTCAAATGAAGCAGATTTTATACTTTGAAGGAAAGATATTTATTATGCCCAATATAATTTCCAGTACTTATTTATGTCACGATGTATAAAAATCAGCTGAAAACAAGTTGAAGAGACAGCCTTTGAAGTCGTTGAATTTTATGATGCTGACGATTTCAGACAAATGTCGTTTAACAAGCTCTAAAATATGTACAAATCTCTTAACAAAATATTTCATAGAGTTTAAGATTTAAGTTCAAAGCCCCTAAACATTAATTTATAATAGATTTCAAGTCTGAATATTGAAAGTAAGTTATAAATCTTGATGTATCCAAAAGTCAAAGTCCTTAATCTCTTCTGGAATCTTAGAATTTTACTATAAATCCTATGCAGGCTTAAGGTAAAGCTGTCATTAAAAAGTATCAACTAAAAGAATATTAATAAATATAGTTTTGTCTAACTGTTTGTGAATTTATTTTTGTAAACTATTGAAGAAATTGTATAAAATTGGTGTAGATTTGTTGGCGGGTTTAATACAAAAATTTTGAATTAACTCCTTAATGGAGAAACCAAAACCTAGTTTTAGGGAGTGAAACTTCCAAAAAACTCATCCATAACAATTGAATTGAATTATTTAAAACAAAGTTATCTAATATTTTATATTAATAAGTTTAATGTCGATAACTTGGCTAGATATAAGGCTGGATTTTTCCTAAGTAGTTCAGCAGTAACTCCACTCTCGATGGTCATGAATACATATTGTCTGACTTTCCACCTAGGGCTGATACCAACTTGAGTCATTTCAACATAATGACCAAAAAGGTTGATAATGTTATTGCTCCTCTTGATCCTTCTAAAGTTGTGTCCCTGTAGTGTGCTAAAATGTGCTCTCCAGAACTCTTTATGATTCTCTGCGGATTTTTTATGAAAGGTATCTCAAAATCCTGTTTTTTTTTTGCTGGAAGTCATCATCTGTTGTCCAGGTATTGAAAACTTCTTGAGAGCGATTTGATTCCGCTCTATTTGTCCTACTTCAGTTATATGTAAGGTTTTCAAATCATTGTTGCTAATTGTTACGCGTCACTTTTAGTCAATTTCTGATTATAAGCATGGTGTTCGTTATGATAGGTTCATATTTGGGAGGGAACCTCTGCTGTATGTGTGCACCTTCTTGACCGAATTCAGAAACAAATACCAAAAGCCTTATTGGTGCTCATATTTGTTTGAATCTTCAATCACATTCCCATCGCAGAAATTTAAAATTATTGTCTCTGTTGTATAAGTATTTATATGGACACTGTTCTAACGATTTGAAAGGAGTAACACCTTCACTTAAAACTTTCTCTGTGGCCACAAGGCTTTCATTTGCTACACATCCTTTAATAGTACAGATACATAAATTTCATAAAAACTGTTATTCTTCAATTTTCGTCCCACGTACTGCTCGCTTGTGGAACTCTTATGATTTTTCCTTCGCATTATGATATCCAATCATTTAAGTCTAATATCAACCAGCTTATCTCTCAGTTTGTGTAAGAACTCCTTTATCTTTATTTTTTGTTTTAACTTTTTGTCAAGTGGTGGGTTTTAATCTTGCCAAAAACAAGTTATTTAAAAAAAAAAATGAAGCCAAAAATTAACCTCGAAAGAAAAAGATAACATCCATGTTTTCTATAAAAAAAATATTAAAGAATGTAATGAAAATTAATATGCAAGTCTTGCTTTTTATTTCTTCTTCGATAGCGTTGGTTTTTGTCTTTCGCAGGTAATTTCCTCAACTGTTAGAAGTCGTTTGATGGTTGCTCCTTGGGGCCATATATGTATCTCCCGAGTTTAGATACAAGTAGTTATGTTATAAATGACTGAATGGCAAAGTCTAGTCCAACAAAGTCGACACGATATTTTCCAACATTCAGGATAGCTATTTACATTAACGTCATTAAAGAACTGCTTTATCACTAAAAATAGGTCTGGGTAAATTGCAATGCGTTAAAACCCTAAAATTTGGTCGTTGTTTTCCTACTTAACTTTAGGTGATAGAAATAACCTTTCTTTTAATTTAAAATTTTATTTAGTTGCTCATCTGCTTAGTTTAGATTGAACACTTTACTATTGTGACAGCTATGTTATAGATTGTTTGAGACAAACAACTAAGGAGTTATAAAAGAGACTCTAATTTCTATGACCTTAGGAGGTTATGGCAATAGGGTCCAGTGCTCAAGCTATATAATGAATGTGGGCTTTCATTATACCATCAAATACAAAAATATCAGAACTACATAGTGCTCAATCAAACTCGAGGACAAGGGGACGTAACATGACAATCTAAGATAAAACTAAAACTATACTTTTTGTAAGTAAATACAAATTGAAGAAAACTGAAAATCTCGACATCAGTTATCAT
>JAUZNK010077411.1:0-13490 GCA_035046665.1 Euphysa ruthae | reverse complement strand
TATATATACATTAATGTAGGGGAATAGTTTGGTACTTACTCAGCTTATGTCAAATGTAAAAGACAGATTCAGAAAAATTCCAATATTTCTATTGGATCACAGGGCCATCCATAAGTTGGGAAATACAAATTCAAGAAAAAATGTGCTACGTGATGAAAAACTTTGAGGGCAAGACTGATCTGCATTAAATTGTGACTGCAAAGTAAAATATTACGACAAGCATATTATCTATTTAATGTGAGTCACTTAAACACTTTTTAAGCAATGAAAGTAATTAAGAAAACTTTCCCTCTCCACTTCAACATTAAATTTTGAAGAAAATTTGCAAGAAGTTAAGTAAAACTAAAAGTTATGTTCATAGGAAAAAAAGAAAAAAGGGACTTTTTTCATAATTTTCGCTTTTTCAGTTATTTTGCCCTCATGTGAATGAAGACATTTTCATAAATATACAGATGATTTACCTATGATATACCTGAGTAATATTCAAAGAAAAAATGTTGATAATTACAAGTAAAAAAGACTTATCTTCAAAATATACTTAATGGATCTCAAACATATTCATCATTGAAATTTAGTGTTCAGATCACAGACAACACCTGTAAAGATCTATGGAGAAAAAAAATATCTGCTATAAGGCAACAATTACTCAATCGTTCTGTCATCATGAAATTGCATGGAAAAAAAGGAAAATATGTGTTAATATTATATCATGTTGCAAACAATAAAAATAGGGATATTGAAAGTGAAATATCAAATCAAAAATAAAATATAAATTTAAAAATTCTGTAAAACTGCTTAGTTGTCTTAATAGGGCTTTCCAGTAAATATCTGGAATTAAAATTTTGAAATTGTTTCAACAGACCTGTCCTTGATTGAACCAAATGGCCATAACAATTCCTTCGACGGCAGAATCTAAGTCAGCAGAATCAAATACAATAACAGGGGACTTCCCTCCTAATTCTAATGATATCTTCTTTCCTGTTCCTGCAGTAATATGACGCAGGATTTTACCAACCTAAAAATTGGAGTAAAATATTTTTTTAGTAAATGTACTCTATCACATTGATACTAATTACCATATTTTTATAATCTTTTGCAAAACACTTTAGTAATTTTTGTGAATTTGGGCCAAAACCCCAAAAGTGCAAAAAGTCTGCAAAGAAGTTATCAATTGAATTAATTAGTGATATTTTATACTATAAAAAATTCCATTCATGAAAAATTTTTTAATTATTTTATCTACACCTACAATGCTACCTCTAAATCATTATTTCATCTACACCTACAATGCTACCTCTAAATCATTATTTCATCTACACCTACAATGCTACCTCTATATCATTATTTCATCTATACCTATAATGCTACCTCTATATCATATTTCATCTACACCTACAATGCTACCTCTATATCATTATTTCATCTACATCTACAATGCTACCTCTAAATCCTTTTTTCATCTACACCTACAATGCTACCTCTAAATCATTTTTTTTTAAATTCAATTTTTTTAAAATTTCAAATTCGTAAAATTTTCTTTATTTGAAATCTGTTAGGAATAAGGATCATTTTAAATTAATCATTTTAAAAAATTTGTGTTTCAAATACCTTTAAATGATATTAGAAATAAGGCCATATAGTTTTAGGACAGCACATATGCCCTGAAATATCGCATCATATAAACTGAGAAAATGGGGAATGGTTCCCATAATTCCCATAATAATAAATTTATATTAAAAATCATGAACCCTATTGATGCTATTAGAAAAATTAGAAACACGTAAATAGATTTATAAAATCTAGGGTTAAAAAATACCTCAGTAGATCCAGTGAAACCAAGTTTATCTACTTGAGGGTGAACAGCTAATGCACTTCCAAATCGACCATTACCGGTCAAAATATTCAATACTCCAGGTGGTAGACCAGCTTCAGCACAAATATCAGCAAAAAGTAATGCACTTAAACGTGTGTATGACGCTGGTTTTAAAACCACAGTATTTCCCATGGCAAGAGCTGGACATATTTTCCATACCATCAACATTAATGGGAAATTCCATGCGACTATACCACCAACTACACCCAAAGGTGCCCAGTCTAAAAATTAACTTTTATATTATATAATGTTATCTATTATTTATTTATATAGGATTTATAAACATTTCAGTATTAAAAAATGTGAACTACTAAGAACTAGCTAACTTTTAAATGTTTTGTTAATTTTAATTGAAATAGGAAATTCATTAAAAAATTTTTTGACATCATTCAAAACTTCATGTCAAGTGTAGCTTTTTGAAAAATTTCATAAAATGCTTATCAATTTAGGCATGCTTGCCCATCCAACATAAATTTCAATATGGCCAGCATGTCCAATATATTAGAAAAATAATCTCTTAACATAATTTACATAACAATATTTCAGCATATTCGGAGAATAAATTTTTGAAAAGTAAAAAAGATATGATTTTCGTAGTTTTCCGGCCGTAAATTGGCTCAAGCCGTGACTTTTCAGCAGGTCATAATAAAAAATCCCTCCTATAAACCTCTCGCTTCATGCAGAAACTAAAAAAAATCAAATGAACGGATTGACAGAAAATTAGAACAAAATTTATTTTTGGGCTTCATGCTAACACAAATTTTTAGAAAAATTGGGTTTCATTACTTTCTAAAATCAAGCCGAAAATCAGAAAAACTAATGAACGAATTCCGTGGAAAACTGTAATGTACGTACACAGAAACGGGAATGTATTTATAGGACCCCAAGACCGCTAATGCTGGGAGTCCAAAAAGTGAAATAAAGTCTTAGCTGAGTTTTTGTTAATAAATTACATAAGCACAAATGTTTCTTGAAGCTGTTTTTATATTTTGCAAATTGTTGAACATAATACAAAAGCACAAAAATCAGGTAGAGTGGGGGCCGTTAAATTAAAAATAAGTACACTGAATAAGTAACTTTCCTCCCCTTATTTTAAAGTATTTTTCTAAAATAAAATACAAAACTACAGTCACAAATGTTCTAAAATATAGTTGTGACTTGGTACGTTTTTATCAAGTTCTGAAAACTTTGGAATGTTTGGACATTATTATTCTTTTATAAATCGACTGCTTATAGATCATTTCAAAAATTAATTATATGTAAAAAAAAAATATGAACGATGGCTTTCTGTCAAAAATTTGGCCTGTTTTGAAGAAAAAGCAATAGACAGAAGGAGAGATTGATGGGCATGGATGACATCATTTTGTGGTTTCTATATAAAAATAACTTTTTGACTAAACCATACGAAAAGAAATGGGTGAACATTTTAAAATGAAAAAAATAAATACTGACTAAAGAAATTTCTACCGATTTGAATAAATTACCTACCTTTCATTTCAGTTTCCATCAATTCTGCCCACCCAGCATGATGGTACAAGTGCCTTGCCACCACCTGTATATCATAATCTCTTGTTTCACGGATAGGTTTGCCATTGTCTAAACTTTCTACCACAGCAATAAGACGCATATGCTTCTGTACATGTCGAGCAATACTATAAATATGACGAGCACGCACATGACAAGGCAATTTTGACCACGAGTCAAATGCAGTGCGAGCAGCACTTACTGCTAATTCAATGTCATCAGCTGTACCCTGAACCGTTTTTGCAAGAAATTCACCTATAGGGAACCAAGAAAAACATTAGCATAAACTATAAACAAATATAACACTTCTTAGAGATAATCTTCTTCTGATATAGGTCAAACAAAGGACATTTTATAAAAATTTACTTTAGTCATAACACCCTTAATTCAAAGCAGCTGAATTTTCCATTAAAAGATTTTGTTAAAATATTAAATAGAACAAGCAATTTAGATGCTAATGAACCCTTGGATGAAAAACATTTACAACATTACGACAGACCTCTCGTCACAATTTTCAAAACCAAAGACAAGTTAAAATCGAAGCCAAAAATAAAAACAAAATCCTGAGGAAATTTAAAAAATCAAATTTTTCAAAGAATATTTGCCACAGTTTGCACTTCGACCTGATGAAATCTTGAAAATGGCTGTAATTCCAAAATTATTATTGATTATATTCTCTAGTATCAGAGAGAAATTTTGGAAGAATTGGAAATAACATGTTAGGTCTTATCAAAATTATTAGAATATTTACCTTCCAACAACATGCAAACCTTTCAACGACATGCAAACCTTTCAACGACATGCAAACCTTTCAACGACATGCAAACCTTTCAACGACATGCAAACCTTTCAACCACATGCAAACCTTTCAACGACATGCAAACCTTTCAACGACATGCAAACCTTTCAACGACATGCAAAACTTTCAACGACATGCAAAGGTCAGAACATAATTTTTCCCGAAAATATTCATGATATAGTCATCTAACTTTTCAATAAAATTGAGATTTTAGGCTTTAGATAGCCATATTTAGGGTTAAGATGTCCATATTTAGAAATTTTCGAGTACATTAAATAAAAATATATCTTCATAAAACATAAGAACCATTTACAAAGAAAATACATTTTTTAGACATTGATAGAGATTAGTGAAGTATTTTCAGTGAAATTCTTTTGTTACCTGTTGAAGGACTTTTACTATCATACTGTTCTCTGCCTTCAGGTTTCACCCACTTCCCATTGATGAAATGACCAAAACTTCGTTCATGGCTTTCTAACCATTGGTAACCAATCTTTGGTGACTCGGGTGCTGGCCCATAATCCAGGTTTTTAAATAATTTGCTGATTTTTGATTCTTTTGATGACATTGTTTACTTAAAATACATAAGCTGTAAATGATGATTAAGCTACTACTCATGAATAACCCCCTTAGAACACACTTTAACATAAGCCTTTACTCTTTAATAAGTGTTATAATATCAAAATGTATTTTGATATTATAATAGTGCAAAAAATTAACATTAAAATTTTAAAACTACACCTATCGTAAATTTGCTTGATTTTTTGCGCAAACATAGTCAAAATCTTAGTAAAACTATCATTTATTAGAGATATTATATATTGTTAATTTTGTTTTCGCTAACGTCACTGTTTATAAATCTCCATGGTCTGAATTAATAATTCAAAACTGAAGCAATGCTATATTGATCCTAAAAATGAAAGCACTTTGATTTAGAAAAAGTACAGAGTCATCAATTTTACTATAAAAAATGCTAGAGAATGATACTAGCTGACAAGAAAAGACAATTTGTTAAACTAAATTTTGCTTTGTTTTCCTTTGCATCAGAAACTAGTGTTGTAAAAGAGGAGAAAAATATGCTTTTTTGTATCTAAAAACTAGTTAGGGGAGCAAAGGTAAAATTAGTAAAAAAAATGGCATAGTGACTTATCAAATGTTATTATCATCATCATAAGAATAAATAAGGAACCCCAATGGAAATCTTTTTATTTTTGGCACATTACAAACATAAAAAAAAATATGTACCTTCAGTAGCCAACTGCTTGAAACAAACATTTTTAAAAACTTGTGTACTCATCAATGAGTGGAAGAGGAAGTATAAAACATTTTGCCTTTCAACTTTTGAAAGTTAATTTAAGGTGAGTGTGAGAACACACACTTTCATTTTTGTATACACAAACGATGGTTTAAAAATGCAAAACACGAGAAATTAAGAGTTGAAAAGTTATTTTAGAAAATATTCCAAAAAAGTTTCAAATAGTCAATCAATCCTCATCATCAATTCAATGGAATAAGTGTTTTATTTGTCAATCAAATTTATTTCATTCTAACAATATAAAATATAAATGCAGTGTGTGTGTGTGTGTGTGTGTGTGTGTATATATATATATACATATATATATATTTCACAGAAAAGTTGTATTAAAACATATTTTTTTTTTTCTGTGAAACGTAAACCATTCTATGATCAAATAGTGTAATATGAAAGATGTAGTCATCGAAATGACTACATCCTATTCTCTTTTAATTTTTTTTTAAAGTGAAGCTCTGTGAGAAACCTCTAAAGGCTGTACATTTCAATTAATCTAATCCATTTATATATCTTTAACAATGTTTTATTAGATAAATAAATTACATTGATTATTTTGTAGTAATTCCACATTTACAGGCTCTGGTCTTTGTGAAAGTAAAATAATTTTCTGGGGTGCAGAACATATTAGCTTGAATAAATTTTTAATAATTTTTTATATCAAAAAGGGCGAAATAAAAATTTGGTCATGTTGAACATGACTACATGTGTTACTCTGGGGTCTACTCTTTTGCAAGAGCATGACTTTTTCTGGATAATTTTTTTCTATCTTTCAGAAGCGTGATTACCCAATATGATCTCATATCACTAATTTTAGTGCCAATGCTATTACATTAATTAAGTTTCAAAAAGGCTGACATAAACACAGAAACTATGAAAAGATTCCCTTCTTAAACTTAATATAAGACCAGAATCGAGTTTATTTTGCTCAGATTAAGCATAATAAAAATTTAGGCATGTCTGGGCATGTCATTTTCAGGTCCACTTCTAATTTTTCTTGTAACAACATGTAATATCACCGTGTAAAATTTCATAATGGTATCACAATTTGTACTATTTCTATGATTTTTAGTCATTGCTCCACTAACTAAACAAGCTTTGTGAAAATTTCAGATGAAGGATGCATGCAAGAGAATTAAAAAAAATCCCTCTTGAAAACAGTGAAAATAAATAAAAAATTACCTAGAATGAATTATTTAAACCCTAAATATGATAAATGGTAATGTAATTGGCAAAGTAAACTTAACCAAAGAATCTATTGGATATGCACCATGTTTAATTCCAGCTGATGGGCACTCACCATCAGGGTTTTTAACAAGGCCTGAAATTTACAAAGATTTTGTATAAATTTATACCATGGAAGGTAAGAGTTGAGTTTGAAGAAATTTATACAATTTTTTAGCCATGACAGATACCACGTTTGCATGTGAAAATTATTTTTTTGGAGAAAATTTAGTTATTGCATCTGGTAACTAGTAGTTTTGTTGGTTCAGGCTAGATTTAGTTGGATAAAGCTTGTATCAGATAAACTATGTTCTATGGAAGTAATTCAAGGTCAATGTAGTTGGAAGATCTTGACCATTTAGTAAAAAATGACGTGAGAATGGTTAGGTGAAGTGTATCGTTAGCCTCAGAGAAAAGAATGTTTTAGAAAAACTGAGAAGTAAGATTGATATTCATAGAATATAAAATGCTATTAGATTAGGAAGCCAAGTAGGTTGGGCCACACATCACTGATGTAAAAAATTGCACTGATAGACAGAAGCTATGATATATAACATTAAAAATTGGTAATATTAATATATATAAATATCTAACTATAATAAAGAAAATAATGCCTTTTCGAATTTTTGTTACATTAATTTTACTGGATACAGAGCAGTAGGAGCAACTGATGCTCATCGGTGGCAAAAATTTGACCTTATAACATTTTAATCTGACCTATGAAGGGAAGATATACTAGAATATTACTTTTTACAGTTTTGTTTTTGATTGTTTTTAAAACTTCTTTTAATTTGAAACATGAAAAATTTTGTTAATGGTGTGACATGATACATTTATATACGTTGTTTGACTTAATTTGTGTTTAATTAGATTTTTCATTTTGCTTTTCACATATTTATGTCTTTGAGTTTTCATGCAATTAAGTAATGAATTTCTTAAATGATAAAGGTGTACATTATTTTTGGTGAACATGGAGTTTACGTTAGCAAACTCAAAATACAAATTTTATAAAAAAAAATATATATATATTTTTTTACTACATTTCGGAGATGGTTAAATGGCCAAATATTTGAAAAAATCTGAAAAAAAAAACGTGATCTTGAGATATTAAGTAATGAGTTTTTTTTTTTTTGAATTATAAAGGTGTACTGCAATATAACTTTTTTAATTGATGTAGAGACGATTTATTTTTACCCAATTCATTTTTTTTGCTAACTTTTTTTTTCCCCTTTTAATTCAAACTTTTCATCCTTTAATGGTACAGATCCCTAAATGTCACAAAAACTTTTGTTCATCAAGTTTTTTCCCACGTACTGTTTGCTTGTGGAGCTCTCTGTCTTCTGACTGCTTTCCTTTTAATTATGCTCTCCAATTCTTTAAGTAGTATCTCTCTCAGTTTGTGTGAAAGGCTTGCTTTAAGTAGTTTCTCTCTCAGTTTGTGAGAAAGACCTGCTTTAAGTAGTATCTCTCTCAGTTTGTGTGAAACACCTGCCTTATCTTTATCACTAATTTTAGCTCTCTGCTTTGTAGTGGCTTTTAGTAGATTTCAAAAAAAAAAAAAAAAAAAAAAAAAAATCCTACCGAGGACGTATCAGTTGACCTGAAAATCGGTGACTCTGCGTAGTTGTTTTAAACTTTGTTTAGTTTGTATTTTATTGTTATTAGTCAAAGGAAAGAGGTCACTGTTCCATGTAAATTTGTTTATAAAATGATCACATATTTTACACATTCTTTCTGAAATTTGGATTCCTGTCATACAAAAATATAATTTTAATTAAAAATTAAACTTTGGAATTATCACAAATCATTGTTTATTTCCAAAACTTTGAGTCTGTCACTTAACATATCACTAAGCAACATAACATATAAACATTGGAATTTTATTTTCGATTTGCCTGAAAACGCGGTCATGCTGTCCACTAACATATGAAAACTAAAACGCCAAAAATAAATATCAATAAAATTGCTGATAATTTTAACTTTTTATAATAAAAAATTATGTTTGTAGTTTTTAAGCTATTTTATATAAATATTATCAACTTATTACTTAATAAATTACTACAAAAAGACTGCCCCAAGAATAATAAATAATCAAGCTATAAAATAATAGCATTAACCTTTTCATTACCTGATACTCACACAGTGGGTACTAATGTACCATCACTATTTACCTGATACCCGTTCTGGGGGTACTAAACAAATATGCAATTCAGAGGCTAAATAATAAAATCCTAGCCAGTGTATTAAACTTTATATGAGCTAAACGCATTTCTCTGACATATGCCAAAAACCAGACTTCAATATCATTTACCGTTCTCTCTAAAATTAAAATGGCAGCAAGGACTTATTGTGGGACATCTGTCCCAAAGAAAAAAAAAATACTGATGTAAATGAAATTTTGACAGTGATGCAGATATTGAAATAAAAGAAACTATTAATAGTGGTTGGGAGTATGAAGCTGAAGATGATAATATATAATTTTAATTTATTTTGATTTTTAAAAATTGTTTTTTTCTAATAAGTTGTGATAATATTAATTAGTCAATAATTTGAATTTTTCAACTTGAGACTAGAGAATAATGCTGGAAAAACATGCCAAGTTTCAACCTAATATTGTGCATATTAAGCTCCCTGTTATGATTTTAGAATTTGGTCAATAACACCTATTTTGTACCTGGTATATCAGAGTTATAATTTGGTAGTGAAAGAGTTGATAAATTATAAAATAACCATAAAATTAAAACATGTTTCATGTTATGTGTTGTCTTTAAAACGTCATTAATTATTAATCACTTGAAGAATTGTGTTGACATTAAACATTATATTGTAGTTATTTAGTTATTGAATATTTCATTGGTACTTTTATTATTTACACTCTATTTGTTATATACTTATGTTATATATTTATGTTCATACATTTATATTTATATGTCACTAAAATAATATCTTGCAACAACAACCTACAAGTAGTAGTATACAAATATCAAATAGTGAAAGTACATATTATAACAACCTTTAAGTGGCAAGTCTATCAAACCAAGAGACCAGCAAAACACCAATTAAAACTTCTTTTTATCGAAGATCTATTTTCTCTGCCAAATTACATACATACTCATTACTACTAAATATGAGATATCAATAATTATATACTAGTAAAATGTAAAAAGGCTTGTTTACAATGGACTATTCCAGAAAATAATTAAAGCTTCATGACAAGTGCTTTATATCACTCAGTATAGGGAGCATTCTAATAAATTCTAATCATGACCCTTTTTAATACAAAACAAAGAAAAAATATAGCAAAATCTTACCCTGCCCTCCTAGCTTATGGAATTATTATACATAAGAAAAAATTTATTGGTAAACATATATAAATATGATTTTCCTTACTCCAGCTTATGAACCAGATCTTTCAACTACAACAAAAATTTAAAAATTGCCAAATCATCCAAACTAGTTTTATATCATTATAATAAAAAAATAAATAAATATCACAAGGTTAAATTATTGCAAAATAATTTTAAATTATTTAAATTACAAAATAATAAATTCGATAGAATATGTAAAAAATGGCACTGAAAGCATCTCGAGTTCAATATTCACTTTATATATTCGGTGGGAAGAGATTTATAAATAACGTGACGTGACGTGAGTCAGCGAAATTGAGAACTACTGATCTTTAATCCAGTTGTGGGTCTTCCAACTTCTGCAACCTAAAATATTAAGTAAAAATATAGGAATACTAATGTAAGTGTAAAATTTATTATTATCCAGGTCCAGATGGGAAAAATAGCTAGAAATTTTCAGATACTATTTCGGACTCGCAACTTTCAATTTTGGGGAAATATAGCGCTTTAGCCAATTTTAGCACTTAGTTGATACCCTGAAAACACAAGATTTGATAAAACAAGTAGGATAACAATATTATGAGAATCTCTTAACAGCATTTCTCCAAAAAAATCTAAGAGAGCCAACAATAAACTTTGAAGAACAGCCGTTTTGAAGCATATTAGTAAATTTTACATGCCGATTTTGGGAAAGTACTGATCAAAAAGTTTCCCATATACCTTGTTTATTTGTTTTTTGTTTTGATATAACTTACAGATTTTACCTCTATAGACCTTACATTTCATAAAAATATGAATTACCAACCAAACTTATAGTATAAAACATTAAAATCCAATTAATCTTTATTTAAACACACTAAATCAGGGCATGAACACCTAAAACAAAAAATTCATATTCATTCCTTCATCCCTAAGAATATAATAAATAGAATAAAACTATTATACTATTAAAAATTAAAACTATTATTATATTAAAAACTTACTTTACATATTTTACAAACAATTCCTTTGTATTGTGGTTGGTAAGAAGCTTGGCATAATGGACATTTTTCTTCAGGTTTTCCCCTAAAAACAAATCAAATTAAATCAAATGTTGTTGGTAACCTATTTTTCTTCAGGTTTTCCTCTACAATAAAATCAAATTAAATCAAATCTTGGTAACCTATTTTCCAATTTTGAAATCTAGTTTAATCACATACATGAGGTAGGAGAATTTACTTCTGATAATAAAATGGTCAGAATTCTTATTTTTTTATTAATTGAATGTTTTTTGTTATCAAATATTATACAAAAAAATAAAAACCAATAAAATTTTAAAACTCCTAAATTCAAAGACTAAAATACTTTTTTGTGTGTTGTTCAAACGTAAGATTCAGAAACAGAAACTTCTTTTATTCAAGATATAGATTAAACAGCTTTCAACAACCTCAAAAAAATGTTCTGATGTTCTGACAGTTTTTAATTTTTTAAATTATATCTTTATTTAGATATTCTGGATATTTCTCACATCAAGCTGTTTAATCATACAAATTTTCAAGCAATTGATGAAAAATATTTATTTGAGGATTTAAAGTAATAACGCATATGCTAAGAAAAGTTTACAACAGAAATTGACAACAATAAAGTTAAAGATGATTAGTAGCAAATTTTTTTTAATTTACAGAAAACGAAATTTCAGAAATATTTCTCACCTGTATATCGGTGTGTATGAAACAGCACATATCGAGAAGGGATTTAGTTCATCATAATCTATTGTAACAGCATTGGTTGGATTTTTATCACATGCTTGTAGTATTTTACGGGTCTAAAAGTAACGTAAAAGTAAAACTCTATTTGAAAATGCGGAAAAATATACCTTGTTTAAGTTTATATATCAATGAGCAATAAAAATACTTACCAATGTATGAAATAACTAAATAGACTGAAGCAAAAAATAATTTCGCAAAATTCCTGCTTTACAGAAAACAAACCAAATATAAAAAATGACAAGGTAACTTCAATGCAGTAATGGGACAACTTCAATTCACCTACCTGCTGAGCCACTTCTGGTTTAGGTCCTAATTCCAGTAAACGTCTTGCGAACGAGGCAGCAGTTTTGTAATTTTTTATCTAAAAGATTGAAATTGTTTGTTATAACCAATACTGGTAAATTCATCTTATGTCATGACATATCAATATAACATGCTGTTTGTCTTATTTTAAATCAATGAAACCATTAAGCTGTAGTTAGGGCAAAAAGCAACATTCGTGTTTAAGTTAACAATAACACAAATGAATTATGAGTAATGAATTAAAACGTGTTAACATGCTGTAAATCAAACCCCTCAATAATTCATACCAATATAATAAATTTACAAAATGAGATAACCAACCTTAGTTTAGAGGATTACCAAAAAAAATCAAATATCTATATTGCAGATAAGACATTTGAAATTTTTGGTGAAAATTTAGTTTAATGCCCGTATTATTTTACCAATTGACCTACGTAACATCAAAAATAGAAGACAAAATAAAGAAAGCAGAGACTAGAAAAGTTGTCTTCCTACATTAATGATTCCTAGTTTTAAATGGTTTATACTAAAACAATATGATAAAACATAATTCATAAAAAATTTCCATAAAAATGAATGAATTGAAACATCTTAACAATAAAAAAAGCCCGAGACACCATCCCAGGTAAGCATTTTGCTAAGACATGTTTAGACAAAATCTTTGGGCGCTATTCGACTCAAATATGCAAAAAAGAGTCTAAAAAACCACAATTAGACAGAATAATTGAAAAAGGAGACAAATGTATATATTTACGAAACGCTTCTGAAAGAAATGAAGGATACAAAACGGATGCTAACTTTCAACTACAGGTGTAATTGTAAGACGCTTTAAAAAAAACGTTTCAAACTATTTAAAATAAATTTACTTGAGATACTTATTATCACAAAAGTATTGCCAGTATTAGTTATAACTGATTTCAAAACAACTGTTAAAGTGTATAAAGCAAGAATAAAGCAAGAATTTTTTTTTTTTTTTTAATAATTAATATATCATTATAGCTAATTTTGAATTTAATCCAGATTCTGAGTAGTGCTGAAACAGATTCGTCTTTTTCCGAGATTTTAAGTCGGAGTAGGGTAAGAGGAAGGGAAGGGATTAGATTTTTGTTACTGGGTCATCTCATCTTTTTTTAAAAAAAAAACTAATTTAAAAATATTCAATAAATTTTACTGCAAAAACATAACATTCTTAAGATTTCTTATCAGCTTGTTTTTTAGAAAATAAATGTAAAACAATTTCTCAGAAGATCTTGCATTTCAATACGCTTTACATGTTTAATAACGTCAAGAAACATTATTTGGAAAAATTAAAACAAAAATACAATTCTGGTTTAATTCGATAGAAATTAAATAAGTACTTTAT
>JAUZNK010077400.1:0-13492 GCA_035046665.1 Euphysa ruthae | reverse complement strand
ACAACTTTTATGACAAACTTTTGGAAGTGGTAACAAAGTTTGGTGAAGATAGTATTAGTAGCAGGAGACCTCAATGAAGATGTTGGGATGAGTTTGGCATGATTTTAAAGGACCGGATGCCCTTCTGTCGTCCACCCTGTTTTACAGATCAAGGACCTAGGTGTTTTTATCATGACACCATCAGTAGGAAGGTTGCCATCCAACCTGGCCATGAGACATGGTTATCCCTCACTGGATATCAAACCAGACATTTTGAGACCTCGGGACTATTAATACAACCAAATGATTTTGAAATAAAAATTATTCTTTTGCTCTCCTAACACTTTAATCTTGTTTAGATAGTTTGCAGTCCACTCTTTTAGTATTATCCTCTCCAGCTCCAATTTGATTAATAAAAAACAGTTTGCAGTTCACTACTTTTGTACTACATAAATAATTCAAAATAAAAGGAATGGATGAGTGCACAATCAGAGCATTGCGGTGTCTAGACAGGTTATGAGTTCCATACTTGCTTAATTTAAAAGAAATAATTTCATAAAATATATTTTTTTTTTCATTTCATTTATTCAATTTCTACTATTTATATGCAGGCCATACAAATCCCATTTTGGTAAATTTTTGTTAAAAATAAAGAAATTTTTTCTAAATGAGTTCATTTACTGTGCATTCAACCCTTTATGAGATTGAATTAATCTAGGTGTTTGCTGATAATCACAGAATAGAATGATTTCATTAAATTGCTATGAAAGATAATCTTAGGTTTGTACCTTATCGATGCTTTTAATACAATTATTTATTAGTTAAACTAAACTAGATTATTTTCTAATTTCTAAAGTCCTTAAATTTTTGTTCATATAGGTATTTTATTACCAAAAAAAAAAAAAAAAAAAAAAAAAAAATCAACACGCATTGCTGAATGAAAATTTTAACAATTGTTTGCTAAAAAAATTAACCATCTGGCTCAAATATAAGATTTTTATTTCTTACATTGCATTATTCTTAACAAAATAGTTAGCAATGGGAGCAGCCATAATTTAAACAATGGCCATTCTTTTTTTTAAGAGTCTGCTATCAATACGGTGATGCAGCTTAAAGAGTGAATTTTTTTTTGTATAACATATAAGATGTGGCTAGTAAAAAAAAAGTGAAAGTAAGTTTCGCTGATAAATCTTTAAATTTTAATTATTGCAAAGTAAAAACTTTGCAAAGCTCATAAAGTTTATTTTTTGATCTTCTGAAAAGTAATGATTATAAAAATATTACACAAAAAATTAATTTTCTAACTGTCTTACTTGAAAAAGTGAATGATTCAAAACAGATACTGATGGCCTGAACAATGAGAATTACAGGCGATGATATAGGGTGAATTTTCTTGTTTCAGAGAGAAATGATTGATATATTTTAAACATAATTTGAAGCATATGAGAAAGTTAAGTTATTTTATTATAAACACTAATTTTCTATTAACAAATAAACACCCTATCTCATACATGAAAATTGTTTACTAAAGATTCCCTCTCTATCCCGCTTGTAAAATGCATCAAATTTCTGTTTGATAGCAAGATAATTTGGGATGTTCCATTTATTTCCCTTTAAGAGCTCAACAATAATTGGCTAATAGATAATAATATTGAATGCTGGAAATAAACCAACATCCCAATTGTGATCTGGATTTCCCTCCAGAACTTTATCAGAGCCCACATGGAGTTTCAAATAATCTAGTTTTAAGCCATCAATACTTCCTGGAAATTCTTGCAAGAATCGCTATAGATATTCCCGATTCTATTTGTGTCAATGCGTGTGAAAATGTCTTGCCCTACCTTTTATATCTTCGATTTTCTGTTCAATGTTGTTTTATTTTCTTATTTCAACTAATACTGATTTGAAATTGAGCTTTTATTCTTATATAATTTTTTCAGTTAGCTATAATGTTCAGATTTATGCACAAATTAAGCTACACAGGTGTTTTAGAGAACGATATACTTCCCTGATACTATCCCCAAATGCGCACAATTTCTAACCACATTAAATTTTTCCTTACGGGTGAAAATTGCAAGTCTAAACCAAGATTAGGATTACAACATTATTATTATTCATATGTTTAAAAGTCATTATCAAATGAACAAAAGTGTGTTTTTATTTAAGTATAATATGTTGTGCATTGAGAAAACCAAAGTTCTCCATGAAGGTTGCAAACACGTTATTGTGTATTTTAGGTATCAAACTGATTTATCCAAGTTTTAAAAGACTGGGAATACCTTTTTTAAGCTTTTTACGTCAAAATAAGGTATTTAATAGTTGATTAGTCTAATTTTTATACTGATATTCGATAAATCTTTTAAAAACCTTAAAATATTAGGTGCGAAATTTTAGCACTCAAAATCTTGATGCGCAAGTTTTACCCTCTGCTACTATATTTTCGTCTTCAAAATTGCCTTTTTCTGCTTTTTTCACAATTAAAAATTAATGCGCATCGCTAATATTTCTGATAGCATAAAATTATTTTGATTAGATTCCACAATTTAAAGAGTGTTCCAACTCAAGTCCGATCCATTAAACAATAATCCGGGTGTTTGAATTAATTCAAAATCTTTTTTTTCATCATTAATTTGGGGTATCATCCTCATTGGAAAGAGCTATTTTTCAAGATTATACCTGTAAACTTTCAAAAAAAAAATGGTCAAAAAAAATTGATGCACTTTTAAAATAACTAACTCCCATTTTAACATGTTTTTGGTTCTATTATTTCACGTTTTCGTTTTTATTAAACATTATAATCTCTTGTTTCTGTTGAATGGACCAATCACAGGCTGAGATTACATGACGGTTGAGATCACTATCTAGAAATATCCAAACTCGCATTCATTCATTCAAGATAATGCGAACAAGCAAATGTAAATTTTTCACATCAACCTGCTGAAACGACCTCTTATACCTTTACACTATATGTCAAAGTTTTCGTTTAAAGAAAGAGATTGGTCAAATATAGTACGTAGATACTTGTATTACCTCGTATCTGAAGTAATTTTCTATCATTTAAGATTTTTACTTAAACCTTTCTGGAATAAACATATTTGAATCCAATGGCAATACTAATATAATCATAATACTATAATAATATAATATACTAATATAATTGCCAATTAACACCTTTTTTAAATTTTTTTAGTTATATTTTGACTTCATGTCCGATCCGAGATATTGCGTTTATCTCTTCTACAAATAAATAATTTTTGCAAAGATTAATGGGATAGGAGCTTTATCTCATATCTTTAAGTATAAATTATGATATCATAATAATTGTTATATACAATTAAATTTGGTTCTCATATAGTTTAACAGCGTAAAATAAAAATAAAAATTTTCAGCGCAATTTCTTTTACCGATGTTATTTTTAGCAGTCAATTATTTAAAATGCCACGAGGAAGACCGCAAGCATCAATAAATATTGTTCCACAGGTTGAAATTTTGAATCAACAGGCCATACTGAATGAAAAATGGCAATTAGCGGAACCACAATCTAGTGAATCTAAATAATTGGGTCTACACACATGACATTGTAAACCATATCGAAAATTTTGTTGATCCCAACTATCCCGAAACGCATACAAATACGATAGAAGGATTTTGGATGCACAGCAAGCGAAAGCTGAAGCGCCAACTGGGTACATCTGAAGCATTGTTTGCATCGTATTCACACGAATTTACCTGGAGGTGGTGTCATGCTGACAATTACTTTTCACATTTCATTATTACTATTCAGTCACAATACAATGTTTAAACTTGCGTGTCATAGGTTTTAAATACGTGCAAATATAAATTTATAATAGATTTCATAAATTTTTATTTTACGCCGTTAAACTATAGGAGATTTAAAATATTTAAAATAAAACTAGCTAGAATTTTCATTTGGTAACCTGAAATCTCAAGGTCATATCAACACCTAAATTTTCAACAAGTGGAGATGATAAAATCATTATTTAAATTAAAAAAAAACTCACCATTAGTTACCACGGCCATGTTTTTTATTTTTATAATTGTTTATGTTTTAAATTATTACTGCAATGTTTCCTTTTAAATTAAAAGTATTGTTTTTCACTCTAATTATGTTAATTATTTCATGAAATAAACTATGCATTGCAATGCCAATCGTAATTTTTGTATACCAGGAGCGATAAGTTACAGCAGATTAGAAGATTTCCGAGCTTATATGTGAGTTATAAAAAAAAAATTGTTCCCATAATAAATAATAAATTTTTAGATAAGAAGTTAATTTAAAAATATATTTTTAAATATTACATTTATTATGTAAGATGTACCCCCGTATTAAGTATGATATTCAAAGAGAGGCTGGAATAATTTTATCAGAACGTGTATAGAGCAACACGGTTTGTTCACGTTCGATAACTGGTGAATATTTTCTATTTACACTCTAACGTTTTACACCCTTTGTGCAGCTTTGTTTTAGCTGTCAATTAAAACTTTTTTCCACTGTTTTTCTTTTTTGCTGTTTATTTTCAGTGAACAAATCTTTATACGTTGAATGGAAGATGCTAAAAGTTTAAAAAGCTTTGGCATTGAGGATGATCCGCAAAACAATGAAGGTGTTTAAGAAGTCAAAGTCTTAGCGCCAATGGCTGTGTGCTGAACAGTAATCCAAAAGCTAATTTAACAACTTATGTGTATTGCAACCATAGATGCATTAAAATAAGGACTAGATTCTTCCTTGCTCGTGGATTTAAACTTCGGTTATATGACAGAAATGTGAATTTCTGCTGGAAAACATGAATTTGAACAATTTTTTTTTAATATAGATGGGTGTGTGGCTAATAAATTAGATTTAAAAATTTATATTTTATGTCTGTATTTTGGCAGAAAGATGAGTTCATTTTTAAAAATATGAAATGACTCAAGTAATCCTGTAGTTTCATCGTGAATTAAAGCAAAGATGATCGTAAGAGTAAATGATGAAAAATTTTGGGTATTTTGTTAGTTTCGAAAAACGTTTAAAAAAAATATATTTACGTTGTAGAAAATCTCTAAAGACACATATTCGGAAGCTGGGCAATAGGTTACACAATTAATTGCAAATTAAACTAATTAAATAGAAAAAATTTTAGGTTACTTTTTGAGGCCGAAATTTTTTTTACGAGACAACCGATTTTTACACCAGAAAATACAAGATTATTATAATATACATCTTTTAAATTCAAGCCTAAACGCGGGGCACCATCATGCTGTGACTGTAAAAATTATCCAATTGGGCTGTAGTTAAATGGGAAGAAATCAAGTTTTTCTGCCAGTTTAATTATATAGATAAGCTTTTTGAGAATGATAATAGTTTTTGAGATTTGCTGAAGTTTAGCATTAATAAAAGAACTTTTATTTACAGAAAAAAGCAATCTGCGGAACTTTCGAAGTTATTTTCTGAATAATCAGAGCATAGATACCATTATAAACAAAACAGATAGTGTTAAGTAGTCAGAAATACATGAAAATAAATAAAATCGATGGAAATTAATGCAAGTTGTAAGCTCATTTCGTCACTAGCAACTTTTCTTTTCGTCTCAAGCATTGAATCGTTTGCTCCTTATCACTAAGCTAAAATTTCATTATTATATTAACCAAAGATTTGCATTCAGCAGGGCATTTGCAATTCGACTGCCAATGCAATATAATAATTTCATAATGTTTAATCTTCACCGTGTTTGAGATTTCTGTATCAATGTTTAAAAAAAATCAGATGTGCTATATTTTAGTATACTGGTCGAAACCTTTGAAAGATCTATTACTTTGTTTACGCGAGAATTTAGACGTGGAATATTTATCATTTTAGTTTTCATTCACCAAAACAATCTAGGCTAACTAATTATACACAAAGTAAGGTAGAATTACTCCATTTGCTCGATAATTAACACTTGCGATACTTAATTATCATTAAATAATCATTTAACAACACTCTGTTTTAAAATTAAACTCGAACTATACTTCGGAATACAAAGTTAAGTGTTTTTTTACTAAATTAAGTAGGTGGCTTAGATTTTACATCTATAAGGTAAAACTAAATTTTTAGGACCATTGCTTTGTTCCATTCTTCCAAAAAATAAGGTTTTTGCCTTAGAGTAACGACTCTATTCAAAGAATATTTGCACTTGTTAAGTGTAAACTAATATTAAAGACTCGAGTGAGCCAAGACTTTAAACAGTCTACTTTTCATTATCAGAAAAAGTAGACTGAGTTGTTATCCAAAATACAGCGGGATAAAATGACTGAAATACTTTTTAAAGCATAAAAACCAATTTTAACATCTCTTACAACCAAAATCATACCTTCGAAGCCCAATTCAACAACGGGAGTCTTTCTACCAGTTTAACTATTTTGTGGAAAAACATGGAGAAAAGTTACTGATATCGAGCAAAAACTTTTTAATATGGAAATATAAATTTTTGAAAAAAATATTCGAAAGTTTGCTGCGTGGAAGGGAGAGAATACACTTCAGAAAAAATAAGCTCGATGAACTTTAATACGAAAGAAATCAAATATCACGGAGTCTTTAGAAACAGGTATTAGACTGAGGCACGTTAATTGGCACAAAGAAAGAGAAAAGCACAAAGAAGCCATTGAGAAAATTACCGTTTACATCGAAGAAAACGCTATTCAAGGTGGTTAAGTTCTTTTAAGAAATTTCAATATTTATTAACAACAACTTCTTGATGAAATCGCGGAAAGTAATTTTCTTAACATCACATCGTCTTCGCAAAAGTTTAGAACAAAACCAGTTAATCAATTTCAGAGAAGAATTGTAATAGAAAAGGGCAGTAGTAGAGGAGGAAACGTTGTCTTTGCAGAAGAAACAACAGTAAAAGAAGCCCTACCAAAACGACATAAAAAAACTTCCAGTATAGACGTTCAAATCAAGGAAATTGCCTTTGCACTGCGTAAAGTTAAAAAGGGATTAAACAAACACTTCATCCTACTGACCTGGCATTAAATGACATAGTCAGAGGAGAGGTTGAAGTTCCTAAAGTGGATACCGGTTTCTTTCAATGTTTAATAGAAGGACCAGATTCCCGACGTTGGAAAAAACCAACAAAGCAAAGAAGAATACAATCAATAAGTCAAAACACTGCTTTCGTTACAACTTCTGGACAGAATATACCTAGAAAACGTTTGGAAGTTGGAATGGTGATAAAAAAACATGACCAAATGGCAAACTGTCTCTGACACTGTGTAAGCTAACACACCATCGAAGAAATAGAAAATGAATTAACAGTAGAAACTACGCAATCGAAGCGCACAACTCCATATGGAATTGAATTATCAAGTACGTGCGGTAGTGGTGATGCTTGGGATAGTTTTGTAGAAACCAAAAGTAATAAAAAAACACTTCATGATACCATGGGAATTCCATATCAAACATTATTTGAAGACAACGCTGATGTTTTACCATTAACACCTTTACCTAATCAATCTACTTCAGCGACAACTGAGTCAAATAGAAATCCAGATGTCTTCTTACAACCAGAACAGTTATTAGTTGCCAATGTTAGTTCAGCTGTTCGAAAAAAAACAAGTAGTTCATAAAAATCAACTAGTTTATTTATTGAGTCATATAGAAAAAAAAGCAAAGCTAATAACATCTAACTTTTTGTCAATAGATGACCCTAAAATGTTACATGAAAAAACTGATTTTCTTACAGACTCTACCAATTCAACACCTATGTACCCATGCTAGAATGAAAATCTGATACGGCAAAATGATAAAATACAGAAAATCTGGTACTTACCCCAGATAAATCAATTACCAACATCAAATGCAGTTGTAGTTGATACTATGAAAAGAACTCTTAAATTTGCGGCTGAAAGAGGGGAGACCTCAATTGTAGTTACTTAAGACGTTGCTATTGCAAAACTTGCTATACAAATACAAGCTGAAGAAATCCCCAGGCTTGATCAAGTTTTTATTACTATGGGTTCATTGCACATGAAGATGGCTTTACATTTTTGCGTTTGGAAAGTTCATCGGAGAATCAGGTGTTCGAAGTTTACGAGGAGTTTAAAAGAGGGTGATTTGCAATAAGGAGAACTAACGAGAGTTTTTAGGAAACCCAATCGATTTGACACTAGAGGGCTGCGTCACATTCGTTAAAATAAACCGTTGTTTCTGACATCTTTGAAAGCTTAGGTATGGCAAATAAAGATATATCCCAAGATCTAAAATCGTAAAAAAATAAGAAATAATGCAAAACACAACGAATCCCTTTACTAATACTTTAGAAAAAGATGAGTTGTTCAGCATTGGTATTGGAATTTCCAAATCCATGATATAATTCTTTTTAAATGTTAATGAAATCAAATTCGAATCAAGACAGAAACTGTATACATTTTTCAGTGAAAGGAGCAACTGAAAATTAAGTTCGCGTCATGGTAAAGCTGTTGTCGAAAGTATGGTGAGAGATCTTTTTGGCAGCATCTTATATCTTTCACTTATTAGAAAGATAGATACGTCAGAGATGTTAAGATATCTATTGACACCAACCCCGTTATCAATTGGCCATGTATATGGTTCTATGTTGAAATCACCAAATTCGGTTTTGTTAAAACACTTAGAATCACGTGTTAGATCTACCCCACCGATATCAGTTAAGTGCACTATCATCGATGCTTATCTTCCATTTGCACGGAAAACTTCCAGCCAAATTTGTAGCAAACTTCAAAATAAATACTCAAGCGGATTCTCAAAAACGATGGCGAAACAATTCACTTTTCAAACGATAAATGGATTTCGTCATCAATTAAAAACAGTGAACATGATAAGAGAGTATCATCTTCTAAGATTTACAGCATATTTGACCCATCACAAAGACAAAGAATATAGATCTCTACAATGCGCAACAATTGTTTTAAAAGGTCGCTGGTAGAATTCCTCATAAACAACTGAAAAATTAATGAAATGGTAGAAATATTCCGAGACAAGACTTTATAAGCAAACTGTGTAGGTACATGCTACATATACAAGGTCATAAGAAACACTGTTACGCGATCAAAGTTCTCGAGTTGTATAGTACTCAAAAGGAAGTTGACAGTCGGTTGTTCTTCCAAATTGTATATTAATCTACTCTAAACAGCGCTGTTATTATACCGACTGTCTTATAATTGCAGTACACGATTTTTTATCACTCAAGAAATTATTAAAGATGTGGGTTGAAGTTGGTTTACTTTCAAACAATATTCTCCGCTGCATCGATGTTAATGAAATGTGCTCAGATTCAGTTTGTCGTGCTTTGAAGCTACTAGAACACTTGTATGAAGCAAAATGCGTTTGCAAAATTAGAAGAGTTGGTAGAGGTAAGTCAATATACCATAGGAAAATTAGAGAAATTTACGTGTAAGATGTATGGGAAAAAACATATCTGCACACTAAGCGAAATTCGTCTACTTGTATCTAGTATAACCGAAAAATGAAGATGAACGAACAATATGTGGCTAAAACTTGTATGAAGCTCATTACCACCATTTAAAAAAGTATTTCAAAACAAGTTAAAATTTGTTAATCTTGTTGCGGTAATTTGGAGAACAGGAATAGCTAATCATCCAAGTATCTTCGATCCAACAGACTCAGTATGGCACCTTGAATATGGAAGATATCAAATTGCATAGTATGAATGTAAAAATTCACCAAAGACATTGGATATAACGCTTAGCCTGTACCTGGATTGCTTAGTTGGTAAGACATCTGACTCCCAAGGTTCAGGGTTCAAATCCGGGTATCGCCCATTCAGCGTATGAATAGCATTAGATTTGATTCGGTGCGAAAAGTTTATGGTGGTCTGGTTGAGCGGTTATTTACCGTAAGCTCAAATGGGAGGTCTAAGTATACCAGATCCAAACCTGTTGGCCGTTCTATAAAAACTAGCTCTAAGATATCTGTTGGCGTTAGAAATATGTAAATATATACAGTAGTGAAGAAAATATGGTAACTAACCAAATCACTTTTAATTAACTTAAATTGATTCTTTACTTAAATATGTATTTTTTATTTGGACTAATCACGTTGATTTATCCAAGAACTAAACTGTTTACTTATTGTATGGAAATTTTATTTTGATATTTTATTTAAGTATATTTACTTAGTTAATTACATTTTATATAGATCAGCTGGGCTCTGATGAGGCATTTGATCTGAACAAAGATAATGATCCTGATTTTGAGAGAGCGATGAAGCGGTGGCTAGTAATGATTCTCTTACGGCCTTTATATGTTTATATGTTGTGTTGTTGTGTTGTTTTGTAAATATTAAATCTTAAAAATAAATTTGTTTTAATTTTTACAACGTCGTAAAATGTGCAGAAATAACTTTCTGGTAAGGTAATATTATGCTTTTTATTTTATTGCATTTGGTGTTTTCAAAAAAGTGCTAGAGTAAATTTAGCGATTTTTTTTTTTTTTTCTCAGAACGAGGTTGATAAACCGGAGTCTGAACGTTTTTTAAACATGCAGTGGTTTTTTTTAAACTATGGCCTCACTTTTATGTCAAATAGGTTGAGATTTTGACAGGAAAATTTATGAAATTTGGGAACTCAAACAGTCGTAGCTATTGAAAAGTAGCTGTTATTGAGAAAAAAGAAACCGTTTTAGAAACCACATAACATAATCTTTCATTAGATATCCAAAGTTTTGCTGTGAGTTTATTTTTTTTAAAAAAGGCTAGGCACCACTACTGGAAGTCAATGCGCTATTAATTGTTTAGTAGCCATATGTGTTTCTAACATAAAAAAAATTTTTTGTTGGGTCAACAGATATTTAAATTTTATTTTAAAAAATAGAGGTACTAGCTATAAAAATAACGAGTATGTAGGTATATCGCCTTAGAAAAATTGCCAGTAACAATTACTATAGAAGGGGTAGAATTTTAAATTATCCATATACTCCAAATTGAAAGTGAAACAACCAAAGAAGTAAAACTAAATGACAATGTAATATCTAATGATTTTTGGAAAAATACGTTCTTGAATAATTTTTGTGAATCTGAATAATTCTTTATATTTATGATTGTAATTATGATTGTTATAAAATGATCTATGTTCAAGATAAAGATGGAAAATCAGTTTTTCTAATTATTTGATTCTCATAACATTTATTTGAGAGTTTTCCATCATATGAAGGCACATCAGCTCTCTTAAAATTTAAAGAAATGCTTGGAAATAAAAGTTATTAGCAACAACATATTTACCTGACATTATGTAATGAAACAAAGCTGTGGTTTCAATGACAGTATTTTAAATGTATGTGCACCGAGAGTAATAAAAGTAAATTTGTCTTCTTCACAATATCACAAAAAAATTGAAAAATGCAAACTCATTTTATCAGAAAAACATACATGAGATAAAATCATCTCCGCAATATCAGAAACAATTGAACAATGCAAACTTGTTTTATCTGCAAAACAAAGATGAGATTAAATTTTTAACACAGCATAATCAGAAGTTAAAGAATAAAAGTTGTAAATCAGCCATTCCATCCCTTATTCGTCAAAAATGTCAAAATTTCAAAAAGCATTTTGACTTTCATATGCACATTTTTGAAAGCTAAATCAGCACACTTTCAAGTTATGTACAACACATAATATAAAATATGTATCAAAATTTTTTGGTCAAAAAACATACAAAAATTGAAATTTTGCTAAAGGTTAAAAATATTCTCCACACAAATATGTTTGCATGGATTCATTTAACTATAGCTTATAACTTCTGCTTTTAAACGATTTTTCTTTGAAAGATTTCTGGAGAAAGTTACCATTATCAAATTTTTTTAAAGAAAATTTTTATTTTTCTTTGTTTTTACTACCGATGAAGGTAACAGTATTTGTCACGCTGTGACACCTCACACGGGAATGGGCCGGTAGATGGGAATGGTGGCATTGTCAATGGCGACACAAAAAGTTATTCAAAGGAAACTGAGCATAGCCGATTCTGCTTCATTTTATGAAGAAATTAAGAGCAGAAGTATTGTAAAAGTTTTTTTGATACAGCAGAGGAAATTAGAACGGTTGTTGAAAAAAGTTTAGGGACAGTTATTTCTGCAGCACCAGCTCTACCTTGAATTCTATCTGCTGACCATTTGCAACACGCAAATGGTAAAAAACCATTTTAAAGTGATATTCTACTGCCACTTTCAGGCTTACCGTCCTGAAAGACGAAGGAGATAGATAGATAGATCTACTACCACTTAAAAAATGTCAATCAACTTGGTAAAACTTCCAGTCCTTACATTGGTAAATGTTCATCTTCCAACAGTTCAGAAGATATCCCAACTTCACAAGAGGATGTTAAAACTGGTTCGTTTTTAATCGTAACATATGACTTTGCATCGGTATTTTCTTCAAACAAGTATGTTTACTAAGAAGCTTGTTGCTTTAGTTACCAGCAGTAATGAAGATTAAAGCCCAGTCAAAGTTCAGCATGCTAATGCAAAGGAAACGAAGAGTATTAATAATTTCAGCAGGTAAGGGTCAGATCGAAAACAAGGACATTGTAAAGCTGCTTCTTTGTCCTAAATTAAAACGGGGCATGTATGAGTTTGAGGAAGATTTAGAAATTGATATATTCTAATCTTGTATTTTTTGTTCATATATATGGTATTTAATTTACTTCATTATTAATTTCCCTTCTGTTGGAACTAATTTTAGCACCATTTTGACCTAGGAACATTATGTTTCAAAGCAAAATTTCTCACTGGTCACTCTGTGACGTCACGCTGTGACAACAAATTATTTTTGTAGCGGTCTTTTTACCCAAAATTGACTAAAATTATTTAAATCCGCTATACAGATCTTAAAACACTAGTGCTATGAGCTTCTATCCAAAGTATTTAATAACTTTCATTTTTTTTTGTAGGAGCTGAAGTTCAGACCTTTGTGCATTACCAAATATCGTAGGGAAAAATTTGGTCACGCTGTAACATATTTTCGAAATCAATATGGCATAGAGGCTGAAAATGATTACTTTTATTCTTTCAATAGTTTTAAAGTTTTTGGTTTTGGCTTTATTAATAGCCTCCGTGTAATAATTTTTCTCTTAAAAAATTCTTAAAATGGACAATTTTTTCTTGTGATTTTGACAGACGTCACGCTGTGACGAGCGTGGAACGGCTGAAACATTCTGAAACTAAATTTATGCCCGCCAAGGTTTGGCTAATTTGCGCATCTAAAAAGAAATCTTAAAAAGAACAAAAAGAAATTTGGAGGACTGAAGCACCGATCCCCATACCTCTCGCATGCTAAGTAAGTGAGTATTTATTTACTATCAATAAAAATACAACAAAATAAATGTTAACAATTTAAATATAATAGAATATTGTAAACAACGGGGCCTGTATTGATATCAGTGATAAGCACAAGAAAATCCCAAGCCTTGTTTTCATTGTGATCCCTCGATGGGTAGAGGGCGGTCTGTTCAAATATATATAGTATACTTATTTTATTCAAATATAT
>JAUZNK010077389.1:0-13492 GCA_035046665.1 Euphysa ruthae | reverse complement strand
ATCCCATTGAAATGAATGATCTTTTTCCCATGAGTGTATAGCGATTTCGTTAGATGTGCCGTATTTTTTGACTGCGCACTTGTGTTTGTTAGTTCTGTTTTCTAAGGATCTTTTGGATTCTCAGATGTATACAGAAAGACAATTTTGGCATGGAATACGGTAGATGATGTTGCTCTTTTGATTGATTTTTTAACATGCGTTTTATATCTTTTTAACTATTAAAGATTTAATTATTTTATTTTATTTATTTAATTAAAAATAAAATAGAAAATGAATAAACATTTATTTTTCAAATCACATAGTTTTGAATTATATGGTCAGTTAGATAACTTTAATTTTTACCCAATTTTATAAAAAGCAATATACAAGCACAGGGGTAATAGAAATGGATGAGTTTTAATGCTACATCAATAGATAAAAAATGAAAAATTTACCAAATCGGTCCCTTTAAGCCACTCTTCAACATCTTCAATGCTAGTAAAATAAAAGAATCAGGCATATGAGCAGCCAACATAAAATCATACAGGCACTATACTATTTCAACAGGATTACAAGAATATTTTTCTTCGAAATTGAAATTTTTTTGAGATTCTATAAAACTTTATTTAAAAATCATTTTTGTTTATTTCTCCAAAGATCTCAAGGATTACCACCTTTAAAACCAGTTTCCATTGCTATTATGCCATAGGCATGTGTATATGCAAACTGCAAAAATGTGTTTGAGGGCACCTCATGAATTACATATTTAATAGGAGGTCATAAACATCAATATCATCATTACTGTAAAAAAGAGTAATTCAGCGTTATCGAAATAATATTTTCTTAAGCAATTTATTATCAAATCATGATATTGAAATTGAACACCTTCAGTGAGTGGCACACAAGTGTCAAATATTATATAGATGAAATAAATACGTAAAATAAAGTAAAAAACAATATTAAACTGCTGTATACTTCTAACACCATTTCCATACATCCAAATACCAAAATTTATAAAAAAGCAGCCAGGGTTTTGTTTGCCAAAACGAAATTTAAAGGAAGGACTTATTCCAGAAGAGACTTTAACTATTATTAAAAAGTATTAGAGAAATATCAAACTCTAATGAACTGTTTTTATGTCTCTCTAACTAAGAAGTCGATTTGTATATTATATCAGAATTTGTACACAAACTTATACTTGATTATTAAAAACTGTATGTCAATAAAACAACCTAAGAACATTCAAAATAAATACTTACTCATCATCAGTAGGATTTTCCTAAAACAAAAAAAAAATCAAAAACAGAAAATCTGCTGAATAAATGCAAAGTCAATCAACATTAAATCATTAATGGTAATACTTTTGCACTTTTACAAACTGTTAGAGAAAAGCAACAGACCTATATTTTTTCAGACTATTTTTTGGATCCAGCTCCCTAAACAAAACTTTTATAATTTTTAGCACCATATTGCATGGAAGCCAAGCTCAACTGATTGAAAAAAAGTTTGAACAAGTAACAAATAATTAAAGTGGAAAGAATAATAAGAATTCAAATAAAAGATTCAGCTTACAGGAGGCTTTTCAGTTTCAACAGGGTGTGTATTCTTAGGTTCCAACAGTGATGACTCATCATACATTGGTGGGTAAGGACCTTTAGCACTGAGTGCACCTGCAATGCTACCTTCATGTGGAACTCCTTTACTGTTGTCTTCGTATGTTGAACCAAAATTTCGGCTGTCAGTCATGTTACTACCTCGAGACTGTGCAAACATATCAAATTCTTTGTCACCTTCAAATTCTTGTGGAGTTGGATCATCAAAATTAATTAAAGAAGATCCTTTATCACTAAATCAATTTAAAAACTTTAATTTTTTACTCAGCTTAAAACTTTAAAAATATGTGTAAACAAGAAGTTATTCACAACAGAAACAAAAATATTTCTCAGTTGGTTATCTCAGCTATCAAAAATAAATAAGCAAAGTTTTTCGGTTCCCCTTATTATGGGTCAAGATGATTAAAGTTCGCATAAAATTAGAACTAAGTGATATGAATTTTCAGTATAAGCCAATATGGGTTGAACGGTTTACCTTTATGGTAACTTGCAATTCATACCAATTAAAAAAATCTTTCAAAACACAATCTTGAGAAGTAAAATTTTTTAAATATGAAAAGGTCCTTATAAAATATGCAACTGGGGCTGTCGATAGAGCTAGCAAAAAGGCCACTTCAAAAAAGAAATTGAAAAACATCCACAGGTTTAACCATGAGAAATCAACTAAAATATGAAAAAAAAAAATATATATATATATATTTTTTTTTTTTTACAGTTGAAACAGTTACCTCTAGATGTCCATTTTCGTTAAAAGCTCAAAATTTTATATAGCGTTTTTTCAGTGTAAATTATTGTATCTAAGAATATTCAGACACAGTATGTGTAGATATAAAGACATTAACTTGCAGGATCTAAAAAACTAACCTTGATTGCCCTTGTGAAGTAGGAGATTGGTAAACTGGTTGCTAAAAGTGAAAATTATTATTTCTATATAATAAAACAGACTAATATTAGTGTCCACATTTAGATGAAAATGCCCCACAGGATCCATGTCACCTCTGGGATCAAAGTAAGTTGTGAACCTCATTTACTTTTGCAATATTATTTAAGAAAAGAAACTAGTAATAACTAAAAAAAATAAAAAATTACATTAAAAGCTAAGAACAATATCTTTCTCAAAAACACAGACACTGTTTAAGTTTAAAAATACCAGTTAAAGGGATTATTATAATTTCAAAAAAATTATCGATAAAATTTCATGCCTTATTCTGCTGGTCAGGAGTATTACCAATTGCAGCATTTCTGTTTCGTTCATATCGATCATAACGTATGAAAATATTATTCAAATCATCATTAATACGAAGAAGTACACCTAAAATAACAGCCATTATTCATAATGAAAGAAACAATCAGCTAAATAATCATAACACTTAGAAATATAATTTAAATAATCTATGGGATTTTTAAACAATTTCAAGCGAGATCCTCAATGGTCTTTTAAAATATTTTGACGACATCAACGGTCTATTAATAATTTTGAGATGATATTTTTCAACAGCGGATAATGGATATTAAATTCATGAGCCTTATTTTTTTTTTATTTGAATTCCAGACTAGCCATGATGATTCAAAAATAACACACGTTTTTGCTTTAACCAATTGGAATATTTTGTTTATTTACCCACTTAAAATGAGCTTCATTTTTCACAAATGTGTGTACATCATGGTTTTGAAATACAGTATCTCATATATTTTTTACTTCCAGCCAGTTTTGACATCTGATATGAGTCGAAACCACTAAGGTTGTATGGTAAAACTTCTTTTAAGTTTTGGAACAGCAGCTTGCAATCTTGTGCTGTGGTATGACTTTAATAATGGCCCATGGATATTGGAAATCTCTTAACCAGGATTTTAGTTCATGTTCTTTTTCTGTTATAATCTGATTATAATGGATTCCTTCAAATTCTTAAAGATATTTATTTTGATTTCTACATTATGAGATGAATTTGCTGTTTTCATTTAAAACAGATTTCCTTCGTTATACATGACTCAGTTTTTTATTTAGAAATAGCGAACATCTTTTCGTGCCTTGATTATATGGTCACCATATCATTCTTGATATTTTCCATCAAATAGTTGGAGTGCTGTTAAAGTTTTTGATCTTTCAGATTTCTTTTAATAATTTGATGTCATTTTCATACATCTTGCAAATAAAGGATTTTGTATGATATGAGAATTTTGAATGAAATATAACAATAAATGATTGATTTTCATGATTCAGAATGTCTGACATGGTTAGTGTTTTACAAAATATATGCTGCTAGTGGGAAATTTTAGTCAAAAAGGCAATTTTTGAAGTTCATACAATTGTACGTTTTTCATTTGAGTTGTCTGGGTTGGTAGTTTTGTAGTTGTATGAACTAATTATGGTTTACGGTTGTGCCAAATAATGATGGACTTCATGTTTATAACACAGCTGCAAATCACTTTTATTGACTTTCTGTTGAATATTTTATAAAGTTTATGATGATGAAGGAAATGATTATCTATAAGATTTAGGAATATCTTACCAAATTTTGTGCCCTCATTTTTTCTAAAAGGTGGATTAAACCAGATTATTTTGTGTTCACCATTCTTCTTAACCCTTTGTATGCCTTCCCCAGACAAGTACGAGATTTTGATTTAATAAAAATATCCCAGTCCAGAGCAGTCTGGGTTTCACACGCTTCCACAAGGCAATTTTCAAACGGTAAACGACTTCTAATGGACTGGAGACCAACTTTATTGAATTATACGCAAAACTTTGTTTTGGATAAGTTTGGCAGTTCCATAGATTTAGAAATGGTTCAGCTGCTGTGGAAGTTTCAAAACATTAGAAAAAAAAATGGCGGGCAAAAAAAAACAAAATTGGGTTTAACATTTTTTTTTACTTGTGAATTAAATGGAAATGAGGGTGAATTACCTTACAAGATAGTGATGTTGATCTGAACTGGAAAGAGGATGTCTTTAATTTCTTACTGATGGAAAGGGAGCAGAGTCAGATTTTTATGGCTTTTCAGAATCTGAAATTGAAAACGTTGTTTTTCTTCAGATGATGTTTGTTCTAAAATATCTAATCCCTCCTGGTTTTTATATTAACAGATCGGTAACTGGGGATATTGTACTTGGAAACAATATTCATCCCATTTACCAATATTAAAAGCCTTGCCAGGAATTGATTTTGACAAGACTGATTATCCAACTGAGTTGGATTTTTAGAATTTGTTATATATTTATGGCTTTTTGCATTTGATTATTATACATACGTGAATATAGGCGAGGTGACGATTTGTAGAGATAAGGGTATAAGCTAAAAAAATGAGCCCTCTCTGAACTTATACAATTTGATAGACAAGAAGTTATGACCAATAGCATGAAAAGAGATTTACATTTTTTTTTTTTTTTTTGCTCAAAAATTGCTTGTCTATAGCTTATACATTTTGCCTATCGCGTGCAAAGGGTTAACTGTTTTAAAGATACATGACGTCAATCTTTTGTATCGAATTGAAAAAGTTGAAAAATATTATATTGATCATAGGTAAATTTGCTTTTTTTATCTAATACATTTCCTTTGTTATACATGGCTACGTTTTTCGTTTAAGCACAGGAAGCATTATTTAGTGCTTGGATTATATATGCTTGACACATTCTTAATATTTTCCATCAAATGGTGGAAGTGCTGTTAAAGTCTTTGATCATCCACACTTTTTTTGATAATAAACATATGTTTATACTAATATTGGGTCATATTCAAAAACAACAATAGTCAAAGATTATCTAAACTAATAGAATCATTAATTTTTTCAATCACTTCTAATTTACAAGGAGACATTACTTAGAACAATCAAAGTATAATTATAACTTAATTTATTAACAAATGCTGGAAAACAAAGGTAAGAAAAATTTTTAACACAAAACAATTTGGTTTAACTCACCTTTTAGTAAAATGTCACCCCTATTACTTTTAGATAAAAATTTCCCTTCTCATCATAAAATTCATAAAATATTTAAAAGAAAGTCAAGAGAAGTGATTCACAGCTGTGTTATAAACATGATATCCATTATTAGTTTACATAATTGTCAAATTACCAACAATCCAAAACATTCAATTTATTATCAACTTTTTATTGTCCACTTTACCTATGAAACCTCAATAGCAACATTTATAACAGTTTATAAAGCGGTAATCACGACAGAAATTCCAAATTATAAAAATAAAACATATATTTGTATATTTGCAATGTTATTCAAGCTTAGATTCACAAACCATAGAACACAACCAAGTCAACAAAACACTATTTTTTGTCGTTTTCAGATCATAAATAGGACAAAGGCCCCAAACGAGAATTTTTGGCACATGATCATATCGGTCAAAAGAAGCTCTTATGGTCTTTTAACTTCATGCACAATTTTTTTAAATTTTGCTGAGCGTATTTCAAGAAAAAAATTTTTTTAATTTTTGATGATTTTTGGTTACTGAAAACGCATTACGGATTTATGGACGGATGGACATGGATGATATTGTAGGACTCCCTCCGCACCACTGGAAGTCCAATAAATAGGGATACTTTTCTAAGTTATAATACTATAAATTTTTACCTTTTCTCAACAAAGTCTTGCCAAAACTTGATACTAACATGCCTAATAACCCAACTGAGTTAAATCTTTTGGAATTTTTCTAGCTGATGAATGGCTTGATTATGTTGTTTATAAGTTGTACTTGTGATAAATCAATATCCTTATCAAATTATACATAGAGAGCATCCCATAAAATATCTCTTCTTATTATGCTGGATTTGAAATAGATTTAAAATATATGCAAATTAAAATTACTAATAGAAAATCTACCCTTGATGGATCATTTTTCGTGAGTTAAAGGATCTTTTCCATACCCAACATGCAATTCTTACCATCAATTTAACGGGTAGATAAACAATCATTTTACTCTTCATTTATGGACTGCTATTTATATAGCTACATATTACAGTAATCTTTATATATTTATCAAATGGTTTTGTAGATTACATCATTTATCAAAAAAATTCTAATTGTGTTAAATTTCTAAACAAGAGTTTTAAATTAATAAAAAAATTTAACAATTTTCAAAATTATATGAACTTTTTCTTTTTTCGACTTTTACCTGAGAACAGTCACATCACAGTACGTTAGCCTAAATAGTTACTATGATATTTGATCAAACTGAAACTACCTGAATGAAAATTCATTTAGATAACATCACTGAGAAAAAAAGATTAAAACATGACCAACAAACAAAATCCTACTTGTCACTTCCTCATTAGCAATAAGATTAATCAAAGCAACAAGTCTCTTTTGCATCTCACGACATGTTTTTGATAATTCCTAAATACAAATTATTAAAAAAATATTGGAAAATACATTCACCACCATTTTTTTTGAATGATTCAAGAATCAATTGTTTTAGAAGAATTTAAAAACAGAACCTATAAATATAAAAGTAAAAGCATACTAATTGAAAGTACCATTTGCCCTGCAAACAGAATTTATTGGCATAATGCTCAAAACAAGCAATCTGGTATACTTCGTAATTACTCTTTAAAAATCTACTAAACTATCAAAGGAAAAGAACTAATTATAAAAGTAAAGGGTTTATTTATAGCAACAAAACAACTTTCCATTAAATAAAGCACTTAAATTATTACTTTAAGCTATGTATCATCCAAAATGGCCGGCTCATTTATGATAACAAAGGACTTTACTTTCAAGCATAACTGCAATTTATTAAAAACAAAGGCAAAAAATAAAATAAAAAAAAAGTTTATATTAATTAATTAATTAATCAAATTTACATTCTAAAACTTATCTGCTACAAAAGTTTTTCGTTGTTTACTTTTACAAGAAATTGAGACATTCATAGAAAAAAAATAAATAACTGTTGCTTATTAATGAAAAAGGGAATTTTTACTTTTCATGGAACAATTTAAATGATCATTATAAGTATGCATATAAAAAACAGCTACAATGGTAAATGGCAATCAAGAGATAATTACCGCATTGTACAGTATATTGCAGTATTACAGTACTTTTAGCAAGAAAAACATGAAAAGATCTTTTGTCACCAGGATTTCTTCAAAAAAAAGTATTCATATATATAAAAAATTTTAAAGGTTATGATATTCATCAAGAAAGGTAAAATAACACTGAAGGCATCTTTTAGAATCTAAGGTTTATTGAATAATGGAATATTTTTTAAATATGAAATTTTATTGCCTGAAATTCTTTTTTAAAGTTCTCAGCTAAAGCTGCTTTCTATGAAGTTATCTTTCTATCACTCACATAGTTTGATAAGTTTATTACATTTTCAAACTCATTACAATTTGAAAAATATTTTTTACTTAACTCAGTCCACCAAATGTTTGCTATAAGTTTCTTAATTTAGGCAATCTGTGACTCAAAAATGCTAAAGTGATTTGTAAACACCTTGTGATAATGTAATTTTATTTTGAAATAAGACTATTATCAGAATTTTAATATTTTTGTTTATTTTTTTTGTTAAGTTTGTTCTAGTTGATACTAAAGCAGGTAAATTACTCAGTTTATTTGTTTTTTTTTTAAACTAAGATTCACTATTTTTAAAAAGCCGGTCATCCGCCCTATTCCATTTTTATTTTTACTCCAAATTTTGGTTCCTATGTGTAATACTTATAAAATAAAGGTTCAGTAAAGGTCATTCCATTCACATCTACTGAATTATAGTCCTAACTGTGCCACAATGGAGTAACAAATACTTTCTATACCATTATTTGACAAGAAATTACACATTTCCAGGCCCTGGTGAGTACATGGAGAAAAGGATGCTTTCTGCGGTCCTCTTCCTTCATGCAAAATTCAAAATAAAGGTAATGAACAAGATACATTATTGTCAGCATTCATGGACATAAATCAGTACTGCATAATGTCAAATTGAGAAAAGAGCATTTTGGTGCAAGTAAACCTTACAAGAAATATCTGTTAGATATGCTTACCAAAAAAAGCTAAAATGAGAAATACAAACAAACCAAGGCCTTCACACTAATGCAAAAATAGCAGTCTTTGTTTTCAAATACAGTTTTGAAAAAAAATTATTGCACATATCTTTTGCTATTGGATATGTTTCTACCATACATGTATGAAAATGCTCAATTGTTTTACAAAGTCAAGTGGAAATTTTCATTTTTGCAATAGAGCTTCAAAAAGCAATGCGATTCGTTTTACATAAATTGCAAAACAGGATATGACATGATAAATAGTGTTTGCATTTTCCCCGAGTATAATATCTTAAAATGCCCACAAGGTAATAAAAATATGACATTTTAAAATGTGAACACTGAGAATTTAGAAAAATAAAATTTTCATGCTGAACAATTTTTTCTAAAAATGTTTAATTTTTAGTGCTGATAAATGTTTCAAATCTTTTAAAAACTTAGGAGCAGCATTCTTAAATTTCTTTTAAAAAATACAGTCATAAGGATCTTGCATCAATTCAGAAAAATCTATGAACAAATCTTTAAAAACAACTACAGTACTAAAGGGTTTTTCTTAAAAGATAAAAAATGAAAAAATTACTACTTCTATGATCATTTGACACTAATTAAAACACCTCACCACAAGTAATTGATAATCATCGGGATCTTCCTGTCCGGGCAACAGTTCGTTAAGCATTTCTGTAAATACTTTGCCATTACGTTCTACTATATCAAGTTCAGACCTCAACTTTGCTAATTGCTCTGGTGAAGGGTTGATTGGACCTGAAGCTTGTTGAGATTGCTGCTCAGGTCGTACTACAGGTACAGTTTGAGCAAATTGTGGTTGCTGAGCTGGTGGTGCAAATGTCTGTAAAATAAAAAAAAAAAACATAAATAAATAAATAACTAGACCTCTAAAACGATTCTTTGAACATTGAATCTTCAAAATAACAAAAACTAGTGAATATTGGATATGGAAATCATTTTAAAATCCAAAATCAGGAATGTAGTTTTTGACCAAGTTTTCATGATCTGAAAAAATGACCCAAGACACCAAAAAAATCAGGGAAAATTTTTTTAAATGAAACAGAATTTGGGTAAAATAAAAACATATCAAGACATTAAAATTGAACAAAATTATTTTAGGGACAAATTTTACATGACCTGAAACCAATAAAAAGTGACTGAAATGCAAAAAAAAAAATAGTTATAAACATTTATAGTTATATTTAATATTTGTAACATTTATATTTATGAACAAGCACAAAAAGATGATTTCAGAAGATTAATTTCAATTTGAAATGCCAGGAATCCAGAATGAATTGTATTTTACAGTAAACAAACTAATAAATTGAAAATAACAAGTACAGTATCACTGCACCCTTTGGTGATGCAAGCAATTTAAGACACATGAAATAAATTATAGGATGAAAAACATCCTATAATTTATAATTTGCCTTCCAAGTATCATCACATTAACATAGTTATAAAATCCAATAACAGTAAAAATAAAAAATAAATAAAAAATAGCCCCAGAAACAATTAAAAAAAAGTTACATGTTAAAACTCCAGTTTTAACATGTAACGGGCCTATATTTATGAAACATAAGGCTTGTAGAGCAAGTGGTAATTGACTAAAATCTATAAAAATTTGGAAGTTTTTAAATTTCTTTAATAAAAACAAATCATACAATTAAATTTATACGAAATATAATCATTGTTTATAAAATACACGCTTGTCAATACTTCATTATTTATAAAATAAGTGAATAAATGAATAATAATTTCAAAAACTAGGAAAAATAAAGTTGAACAGATTAAAATTCTTTCGGAAAAGGTCCTTTTATCAATCGATTACATACAAATAAAGTAATTAGCAGTAAATTTTTCCTTGATTATGGCTTATCTTTAAATAATATAATGGTGCAATTAGAACCTAATGTTTCTTGAATTTTCATTGGCCTATTTAACAAAGAAAAAATTGAAATTTTCTACTATCATACATAATTGACTTAATACCAAAAAACAAAAAAAGAATTCACATATTTTTAAACCGTGTTCTTCACAAAAGAAAGAAGATGTTAAACTATCAACGCATGACTAAAAAATTTGAAAAGCTTAAGACGATAGACATCATTCACAGTATCGAGGCAGGGGCTAATCTAGGCCAAATATGATAGCGATATATACAGTATTGGGTGCCCCAAATTTGCAAGCAAATTTCATTTAAAATATAGATAAAAAATAAAAGCTAAACTTCGTTTTATCATATTTTTTAAATATATTTTTCTGTCCAACGTTTTTCTAGTTTTGTTATAGATGTTGTTTTACAGCTGAACAAATGTGCTATAAAGTTTATTTACACCACTACTAACTTAAACTTAATTTATTATTATGATTATCTTAAATTACCTTTTGCAACTATCACCGTCCAAAATAATTTCCTAGATCAGCCCCTGAGAGGCTCAAAAAAATATGAATATTTTATTGGTTGGGTGCTAAAAAAATGTGAAAACCCATATCTAATTTAAAAAGTAATAAACACTTAAGAAACACTAACAGGTATAGAAAAAGAAACATAAATATGATGAAAAAAACGCATTAATAAGAATATTCCTTAAGAATATCACAAACGTTGTTTGACTGTTTAAAAAGTACAATCATTCTAGGTAGAATATTTTGAAATATATGTGAGACTTTTTCAAAGGGCAATTTTTCCTAAACTGTTGTAAGTTTTATAATAATAATGTAAAAGAAATGCTTAATAACATTTCAACTTTGAATGATAATTACTGCTCAAAATAATTACTGTTCAAAATAATTATTGTTCAAAATTTAATAATAGAAAAAAAACAAATTCAGATTTTATCTGAGTAACTATTTTTAGCATCTATCAAATTTTTTGCTTTGAGTTATGAAGTGATATATCAAAAATTAATCTCTGGAAACTGCTAAAATGTCTATATTTAGGCCCCTCATGCAAATTTTAAAACAATTTTTTGTCTAGAATTTGTTTTTAGCATCCAGCTAAAAACATTGTGCCAAACTTATTTTGGTCGAGTTATAACTCAACATGATGAAATTTACCACCTAAAACGCCCATATTTTGCCCTGATAAAATTTTATTACAACTAAAATTTCAAATTTTGTGTAAAAGAATTATGTTTAGCATGTCTAAGCCAATTTCTTATTTTTTTTTTTTTTTAATTTTATGGTGGAGATATGACACCATATGTCAAAGTTTACTCCCTGCACACACACTTTTGTCCCCACTTTTATGTCAAAAAAACCAAGTGATTTTGACAGGAAAATCAATGAAATTTGAGATTTCAAACAGTAATAACTTTGAAACTGCAACAGCTATTGAAACAAATAAGACCTTCTTAGAAATCTCATGATATGTCCTTTCATTTGTTGTACAAAGCTTTACAGTAACTTATTGATGTTTGGCTCTCGTCCTGCGGTCTTTTTTAAATTATGTTGTAGTTCTATTGCTTTTCTTTACATTGCAGATCTTTGAATTTAAAATTACTCCCATGGTTGTGAATTTTAAAATTTTAATTTTTTTTTTCTATTTTAAATTGTTTTATAGAGAATGAAGAATAAAAATGAAATTTAAAAATAGAGCAGATCTTTTTCTTAATTCAGATTTGATTTACAAATCAGACCAATGTTTTGAAAATTAATTCTCTGAGGGACATCAAAAATATTAACTATTAACAGAAATCGTAAAAATTCTAATTCCTTTTATACCACTATAAATCCTTACAGAAGGAGAAAAATCCTCCCTATTTTCACTAATTGATGAAAAAAATAAAAAATTTTCCTACTCAGGACAGCTATACTGACCTAAATTTTGTCTTAGGTTGAAAACTTTTGGCAGGCTTTGGCTGGCACTTATGTACTGATCCCTTCTTGATTTCACAAAGAAATTTATTACAAAACGATGTATACCATTAACCTAAACCTGCTATATATATACTGCTAACATGAAGTTAATGCAAATGTATCTTTTTGCAAATTTATTCTTCTGTTTAATTTCAGACATAAGATGACCATGATTTTTCAACTGCAAACAATAATTTTTCTCAGAAACAGAATATGCCTCAGGCAGATAATTTTTAAAATGCATCAAAAATCTAAAATAATATTTTATTAACCCTGTGGTTTATATCAAAGAGTTATTTGTTTCAGACACAGCATAATACATCAAAGATTAAGAGATTTTATTGATCACCTACAGCTCATTATTAAGAAAACAACAGATCAAATTATGTAATGTTTGACTATGTTGCAAACACTTTAAAATATAATTTAATAAAAAATTCTTGTATTTTAACACTAGCCTAACCATTTGATGAAGTGTCAGAACAAAAATTTTTTTACAGCTAAATGATCTTTCATAATGCAGATCTACTTACGATACTATAGGAGTATATTTACTATGGAGCCACACAATAAAAGGTATGAAGTTCATAGCTAATAACCATCCCAAAGCCAAATAAACTGTCTGCAATAGACATTGAACTAGTATTTGCCAACTTTAGCAATACTATGCTCAACAAAATATTCATAATATCAAAAAAATCAGAAAAAAATGAAAATCAAAGGTAGTTTTTAGAAAATTTGATCCATTTAGGGGCATGAGAGCTAAAAACAAAACCATACTTTAAAAAAGGAATAGCATGATAAAAATTCCAGCAGAATTGAAAAACGACAAGTTTCAAAAAATTAAGAAATGTGACGTGTCTACGCAGCCTTGGTGCCAGGCCTGACTAAATCTTCAAAATGAATGACAAAATGAGTATTTTTCTGTCACTCATATAATTTTACGCACCTAAAACCCAAAATATTTCAAAAGTGAGAGAGAGAGAGAATGTTATATTTAACGTGGGGAACCAACAAATTGCCGAGACAATATTTCCAGATGGGCCCACG
>JAUZNK010077378.1:0-13493 GCA_035046665.1 Euphysa ruthae | reverse complement strand
CTGGAAGCATAAATACTTTTGATACAGGCAAAACTGCTGAAGATCGATGACTCATATAGGCAGCCCAACTTGGAAACTTTGTTTCGAAAACATGCCTTATGTTCCAAAGTAAGCCGATGAAGCTGGGATCCAAAGTGACCTTAAACAAACAACTACATCTGTAATATGCAGGTCTCTCTATCTCAAACCGACAAGGATCACAAATTTTTTTTGACAAAGAGAAAGTTTATAAGATAAACGCTAATAAATAAAGATACAACAAAAGACTAACCTCTTTGACTTCTTTAAATCTAGTTTGTGAAAGAGCAGAAACATCTGGCCTGTGGTACTGTAAGATGTCGATTTGATTTTCAAAAGAGACTTCTGACCAGTTTTTTTTTCTTGTCCCTTGGTAGTCTTTTTCTCCTCTTTTGGTTGGTTAGGGTTCCATTCGCAATTGCTATTGACCCAAGACCATGATGAGTCTTTTTATCATCAAGCGTTGCAGGATCGTGATCTGTGTTGTCTTCAACAAATTGAATAGATGTTGTACCTTCTAGACGAACAACCTTATTAATCGAATCGTGTTTTACAGCGTTTTCCTTGTACCTGATGACCTGTTAAAAAATCTTCAATTAAAACAAAAATATTCAACATTAATACAGCGGTAAAAACAATTTGGGGTTACCTAAATCTCTGGCACTTAAAAGGGCTTTTAGAATTATAAAGGGTTTTCTAATTTATGCTATTGAAATCATACAGCAAAATGATTATTACTAACATACCTCATCATAACTGGCAGCAAAGCTTTATCTGGCAAGGAGAAAGTTGAGTCATTTTGATGTCATGGCGTTGTCAGCAGTGACAGCAAGAGCGATCTGCAGTGGAATTATTGAACAATTTGGGGTTACCTAAATCTATGGCACGTAAAAGGGTTAGTTAAAGGGTTTTCTAATTTATGCCTTTGAAATCGTAAAGGAAAATAATTATTACTAATATACCTCATCGTAACTGGCAGCAAAGCCTAATCTGGTAAGGAGAACATTGAGCCATTTTGATGTCATGGCGTTGTCCACAGTGACAGAAAGAGCGATCTGAAGTGGCATTTTTGAACGAGGTTTGACCGCACTAAACAAAACTTGCGAAATTGATTTGTTTTGTTGTTGGATTAGAAACAAATTCTTCGATAAAAGTTTTTAACAAAGAAGGAATACTTGTATTATCCTCGTCAATCACGTCTTCAATAGATGGATAAAAATCGCAACCGTGGGAAAAGTTTTTAATGCTATTACGAAGTAACTTCGCAGCAGTAGTAACAATTCTTATCTTCTGCTCTTCTGGATTTTATTCTCTCGCACGATACCAATTGCCGCAAAGTACAACTTGAAAAGTGTCAAGAATAATCATGTTACGCCTTGCTTTGTTAATAAGTTTTAAAGAACTTCCATACTTTTATTTCAGTATATTTTAATGTCATTTTCTAATTTTATGCAAGCAGTTTCAAAATTCTCTATTTTTTTGCATGAAGTTGGCCGTCCAAAAGTTGAAGAATTGGACGAGTTCTCAAATGTTACTCGACATTTTATGTGATATCTGGCATCAGCTGCTACCAGACCATTTACGCTTAATAATCAAGCCTCTATTGTTTTTGACGTTGGGTTATTAGGTGATCTGCAAATGTTTAATGTTTCCTTGCTTATTTTTGATGTTTTCGTACGAATTTCTCTGAAGTAATTGTTTTCAGGATGACGCAAATCTTCATCACAATAAAACATTGCAGCTTGAAGTTAAATGGCGTTTGTTCAGAGCCAATTGGTCGCTTAGTAGCAGCATTTTTTGTTGGCGAATGAGGCCTCTTTTTTGATGTAACTCTAATTGCTGCTCTGTAACAGTTATGAATAAAAACATTAGATTTTTCTTCCCTTTTTTTCATAACCAACGAGAATACTGATTCTATGGCTTCAGGATTGACAGCATGACCGAGCCTCGCTCCCACTTGACACAGCGGTTGTCTGGGTTTTCCTCCACACCGCACTTGACACAAGGGTCTTTTGATGACATTTTACATTTTCTGTGTTTTTTTATCTAATATTTCTTCGTCTAAAAGTATTCGAAAGTATGAATGAACATTTCAATTTCTCAAAAGTTCGATGAAACTGTAAAAATTATATTTTGGAAGAAGCCCTCAAAACAAAAAAACTATATCATCTTAAATTAAATTTTCATCCCACATTAAAATAAGATATTGGATAATATTTTCGTAGATATTAAAGGGATTTAAAATTAGCAAATCCAACAAACTAAAATTGGATATACAATATTATTAAAAAATTTAGCATTTAATATTTCAAAAAGTATAATAGCTATTGACGTTAAATTTTCAGGAGGCATCTAGGACTACTTATCTAGTATATAAACCAAGTTTTATTGTAGTATATTAAATATATCACATTTTATGGTTACTTTTTGGCAATAGAATAAAATTAAAAAACAATTTTTCGAATATTCTACCCCCCCGTCTGATAAAAATTGTAATGATCAAGATTTTTTTTTATATTTTCTCATAATATAAATACGTTAGCAACATACCTGGACCAAATATAGTACAATTTAAGCATTATTTGGCCCATTATATGCGTTTTTTTATAAGGAATTGGGTTCTAAAATTTACACTACCCCCTGGTCTTTGTGACGTCATAAAAAATTTTCCCCAAAGAGAAAAAAAAAAAACCAATTACTCAAAATAGAGAGAAAAGAACCAGCTTTCCAACAATATATAACATGTCTTAATAAGAATTTTTTCCCATTAGACCCTTTTTTACTAGAAATTCTACTGGACTATTTGTAAACAGATTGGGAAGTGTTAACAGTCTCAGTTAAGGCTGGAGCTGTAGAGAGTATGAAACAGTCCTTTAGTTTTTGAGTGGTTTATGCTTCTTAACTCTCTTAATTCATATCCTTGAGATACGGCTTGTATTTATGTAGCAATGTAGGTAATTCTAATTAACTTCTTTGTTCCAACAGGGGATTAACAAATTTCAGCATTTCTTTAAAACTAATGTTTTAAATTTAATTGCTATCATCGGGTTTGTATTTTCTATTGGCTTTGTAACAATTAAGACGGTATTTTGCAGCATAAGTTGGTAAATTTTGGAAGTTGCGATCAATTTTTGATTTAAATTCCATATCATTTGTAGCCTCACACTGTTACTAGATCTTTAATAACATTGCACTTGTGTTTGATTCTGTATTAGATGAACTGTAAAAGTAAGAAAAAATAAGTTCGTTGAGTTATTAAAGGATGAGTAGCACTTTGGAGACCATCTTACGTCAATTACACATGTCTTTAAGGTTTTGCTGGTAAAGTAAAATATTTCGTTGTAAGAACCTGATGAAAATCTATTGTCATCTCTTTTACTTCGAGAGCAGCCAAAAATGTTAATATTCCTTTTAAACCATCAATAACAGAACCCTTCATTTCCGGCTCTACAAACACAAATGAAACAGTTGTAAGATCTAACTTTCAATTTCGCAAAGCGAAAAAAGTTTTACTGGACTTGAATTATCTTCCTTTTCCATCTTTTATATCAATGCGAAAGACAAAAACTTTGTGGTACAATAGGGTGAAAATCATCAAATTTTCTCTAATAAAAACGAAACCATATGAAAAGAACAGATTCCAAGCACAAACACACTGTAATTAATCTGTAAATGTTCGTTTTTATAATTTGTTAAAAAGGGTTATCATTTAAGATTTTCTGAGCTTTTTATTTTTAATTAACTTTTTAATTTGTCACTGAAGAGGGCTTGGAAGGCAAATAGGCCTAGCTGCAGTAAAAAGTTTACTTATATAGTTTTACAAAGAAAAACCAGAAAATCACCTTTTTTTAACCATTTTTCACCAAAAATTACCACGTAGGGAGTGATTTTGGGAGATATTTTGTGCTTATTACAGGATGAGGAAGGAGAGCAACTCATCAGTTTATAACAATAAGTATTGGAACACTCGACACTTGTCACGAGTGATGAATATATGAAGCAGTGTTATAGTTTCTTTTTTACTTAAAGTCACTATGTGTTACTTGAAGTGCTTCTACGAAAACCTGACCAGGATTTTCGAACTAAGAAGTATGTTTTAGGATTCCGAACATGTATAGTTTGTCTACTGGTTTTCTAGGTCAAGCAAATGGCTTATTTTGGGATTCTTTAAGCTGTCACAGATGAAAGGAACCATAGACTGATGGCTTCCAAAACCACACAAAAAATAATTAAACTTTTGAAATTAATTCTACAAACTTTAACTTTGATTGAATTAAGGCATAAACAATCGAATCCTGTAGTATTATAAAGCTGGTACCTTTTGACGCTTCGATGGCATTAGAGCTTTCAGATATTTTATAAATTTGATAACGCCTGGCCATACCATTTCTGTTCTGTTTGCACAATTTTCGCTTTCACACCATCGGTGAACACAGTACGGCAAAGGACAGACATTAGATTCAGTCATGTTTTCATAAAGATCCCTTCTACCAGGAGATTATCGCACATTTTTTACCAAGAGCTCAACTTGAGTTTTTAACAGCTACTTTTATATTGCAACGCATGGTATGAAGGCAACAAGTCTCAATATTTACAAGTGGAGGAAGTATTTACTGAACAGCATTAAAAATTCAAGTTAACGTTGGGGCCAACAGACGATATCTGAAGAAAATACACTGGTTTCAGCTGAATAGTAGCATCTTGAAATCTTTTTATTATTTGATCCGCCATTGCTTTTCCCAGTAACTAAGATTTGATGATATATATTATTCCAGCAATAAAGGGTTTATTTTGTGTGTACCTACTACAGTTTGTATTTAGTACGCTGCGTCTGCTCCTAGTTATTTTAAAAATCTACCAAGAAATTTTGTTAAACATTGTCTTATTAAACTCAGCGCAGCTAAGTCAATGGGCAAGGCTGGTACATCGATACCAGTGAACTTTTTCAATAAAAAATGAAGATAAAGAGTCCAAAGGAAACTTCATAACCAATTTTGGAGATGATAACAACATGCCTAGTTGCAGTTGTCCCTTTTGGAAAGAATTTTTTTATTCGTACAATTATTTCTTTTGGGTATTTTAAAATTATCCGTTGTGGGCATGGGAAGGATTATCTTCAGTGTACAGAAATTCACCTTTTCTAAGTTTGGACTTCGAAGATAAACCAATTGATCTCACAAATAAAGAAGAAGACCCTGTCAATGAAGATGTCCCTATAACAATAAATAGCGCAGCAGAGGAAACAACAGTTCTAAAAATGAACGCTCAAAACTGAACATAATTTATTTCAAAAAGTTTCTCCTACAGATTTCCGGAAATTGCTAGCAAGATTAAAAAAACTTTCATTTGATGCAGAAGGAAGATCTACAATGGAAACGCTCACTGGGTCGCAAATAGTATCATAAATTGTAATGAAGGGGAAGTTGTGTTGATAGAAAATTTGTTTTTTGGAAAAGTAACCGCAAAAGTTAAGAAATACATTTGTGAGATACTTCGCTGTTCTTTAGATGAAATAAAAATCAAGGCCTTACCCAAGAATGGGATAGATTGTGGTATATTTGCCATTGCCTTTATTGAGCATTTACTTAGAACCGACCAGTATCCAGCTGAAGTGAATTTTGACATAATTAAAAAATCATAAAAAAATCCTAAAACGCTTTAAAGACGATGATATTTAATTTTCTCCAAAAGAAACCGTGCAAAGGAATTTGAACTTGAAATTCATTGTAGTTGCTGAATGCTATGGCTTCCTTCTGATGTAAATATATTCTGAAAGTAAGCTAGTAGTTTAAGGAATATAGTAATCTATATAATAATAATCTATGGGTAGTTCCAATCCCACCATATTTAACGTGAAGGCCAACAGATAGCTTTGATCAATGTAAATAGAAGGCCAAGAGGTTTGTTTCTGGTTTACTCAGAGTTCCGATTTGAGCTTATTGTAAAGAAAATCATTGGCCTCCAAAGGGGGTGAGAAGGTGAAGGGGGGTGGGGTTCGCACTCGCACCTTCGTGACAGAAACCAATAATTTAAATCCTCGGCCAGACAACCAGAGGGAGGAGCAATTATTTATTTAAAACCTAGACATTGGGTTCGGTTCTGGTGTACTTAGCGTACCCATTTGAGTTTACCATAAAGAAAATACTGATCTCTATAATGATCTCTAAGGGAGGTCGAACCCGCACCTCCATGACAGAAACCAAGACTTACCTGCTCGGCCAGACAACCATAATATCAGTTGAATATTAAAAGAGGGACACAATGATGGGGGAATAAAAATTTATGCAAAGCCTAGACATTGGAGCAAAATCGACCTTAAGTAAAAATCAACCTTTGTAAAGGTTCCCATTTTACTGCTGAAAAGAATCAAACAATGAAGTACAGTACAGTACAATTTTAGTTCTCGACTTTCTTTTGCGGGTCAGATTTTTAATCTAATAGCTAATATTTAAATTTGTTTTTCCAGATAAAAACTTCTTGTTAGATTTTTACGCATTATTCTTATATACTTTAGGCATATGTTGAAATGTTCTAAATTTACAGAAGGTGCGAAAACATTCCCGATCGAATACTTTTAGATACAGCTGGCAGTAAAGAGTGGTTCTGCAGCATATGTTGGCAGAGATCACTATTTTTCAATGAATTATTTTGGTTGATCATAGCACTATTTTTTTGTTTTTTTTTTGCAACTAATTTAAAACATTCAAGTTTTATCTTATAATAATTAAAAATCTTAAGTAGCGATATCATGTAGATAATTCAACACTTTCTGAGGCTGATGAGGCTGAAACCATATAAAAATATATAAAAAACAATAATGAAGGAGAGTCGTGGATAAAATTAAGTTGTAGAGAGTGTCTCTCCATCTGTAAAGTCATATTTCGCATTTTAAGCTATGGAATCAATTGCTAGCCTATTAATAGTAGCAATGGACTAAAGAAAAATATAACATTAAAATAAAAATGAAAGAAACATATCTGAAACTTCAAACAAAAGAAATAAGGAAATAAGTATGAAAAAAAAATATATTTTTGGATTAAGCGGCTATGAAGTGCTTTTGAAAAAAGTTTCTTTGACCGCTGGTATTCTGGATCAGGGCTGACTATTAATATTTGTTTCTTACAAAAAATGTAATGGAGCTTTCAGAAGAAACTATTATAAAAACGACTCAATTATCACGCGCAAGTATAAAGCGATTTCTATATATTTCCAGGGAGTAAAAAAATTACATTGTGTTACCTAATATTAGCCTAATATTAGCCTCAAATAATTAGCCAAAGGAAGTTGAGATGTAAAAAAAAAAAAAAAAAAAATAAAATAAAATAAATCAAAACAAAACTAATATATACGATTATAATTTGCCTGTTTGTAAAATAATTTTGTCTCATTTTTTCAGATATTGTGTGCTTGACAACAAATTTTCACAAATTAAAAAAAATAACTGATCAAATTTTTGTTTAAAGTAGGTTTTTAATCAAAAAGTTTTTAATCAAAACGGTTAGTTATTAAAATGGCAAGTTTGAATCATGTGGTATTAATTAATTATACTGACAAAACACGCAAAAATATATTACATAATACAGATTATAATAATGAATTTATATTAATAATATTATGATAATAAATTTATGACCGAAATAATAAGCTCACCTATGAAAAACACGTGATTAAGTTGGAATTTGAATAATAAACAGATGCAAATTTCACTTCTCAAAAAGGGATTTTTAGAGGAAGGTGGGTGCTTACACAAGAAGGGCACTCATAAAAGAAGGGCGCTTATGTAAGAAAGGTGCTTATCAAAGAGAGGTGTTTATAAAATAATAACAAAGTTTTTTTTTCATTACTTTAAAGGTCTATTATATTTTTCAATGGCATTTCGTTACCTATCGAAAAATAAACGGTAAAAGCTCTCTACAAGTTTGTAATTTTTGAATACGGCAGCAAACATAACAACGTTTAAGAATAATTATTAAACTCATTAAAGTAACGAAGTGTTCATGTAACGAAATGCTAATGTAACGAAATGTTAAAGTAACGAAATGTTAAGGTAACGAAATGTTAATGTAACGAAACGAAATATTAAAGTAACGAAATGTTAATGTAACGAAATGTTAAAGTAACTAAATGTTAATGTAAACTAACCTTCTCCTCAGTCTCCTCCAGTGTCTCCCGTGTTGATCTGTTATTAGTTTCTTGCAATACAAAACAGAGAAAACCTGCTAATATTAGAATTCCACCCATAATCGCAAATGATAAATCTTTGTAAAACTTCTCAAAATACAACGACACCCAAGGAGCAGCAGCACTACCAAGAACACTTGAAAATGACATAACTCCCATTGCTTGAGACCTAAATTTTACAATTATAAAACAATTTTAGACAAAATAAAATTTTGACGGTTTAACCTATCATTTGAATTATCTTTTCAATTCGTTGGAATAATTGGATTAAAATTCCTCAAGATAATTTTTCCTAATTTACGGCAACAAAAAAGTCATGCAAAACGGATGGTTTTAGAAAACATGACAGCTTCCAGCAATATATTTTCCCCACCAAGAATCATAAGCAGCTACGATAGTGACAATTCAAAACATTTATCACAAATAAATTTATCAGAAGCATGATCAAAACATAAAAGAATCATTGGTAGCTTAAGAAAATATCATTTTTCTAAATAGGTATTGCTATATACTTTAATGTTTATGCCTGATAGTAACAGAGAAAATTGCAAGCTGAGCGAAAAAAAATACATTAAAATTTATTGGAACCACTTCTTCATTTTTAAATACACCGTAAAGACTTTATTTTAAAGTTAAATTTTTACAAAAAATCTTCAGCCATATATGTTTGAGCCAGAGTCATCAGTTGGTTCAAATACTGAGGAGGACAAAAGTCAAGAACAATACAGTCAGGTGGAGAGAAATTGATTTTGCGGTAAGATTTAACAAAAAGGATTGGTGTTTATGTGAAAAATGTGAAGTGGAAGTAAGTTAAATAGATTGTTTGTGCTGCAGTGAAATCGAAGCGATAAGTGAAGATAAGTTTGAAGGTCTCGTATATTTATATTTTAACTAGTTGTCAGTTAACATATATATATATATTTTTTAAATTGTTTATTGACTAAGCAAATAAGTTATTTTCTCATGAATGTAACAAAAAATTTCTTCTTTAAATAAAATAAAAGAAAAAACACCTTATGGACGTCGGGAACAGTTCTGTAGACCAAACATAGAGTCCATTATAAGCTAAATTCACAAAGAACTTTCCAGTGACACCTATTGCAACACGAATCCACATTGTATCTAGAGATGCAAAATAATCAAACTAACTATAAATTAGATTTGTTTACCATTTAAAGCTGTGATACTTCAATTGCAAATACTTCTAACCTTTTGAACTAACGAAGTGCCATTAATGACAATACTTGTAAAGGTAACAATATGTATATAGATAAATCACCCTTAAATGAAAAGAAAACAAGAATAGAATTTTCAAAATTCATCACAAGTTATATAAATTACGAAATTACGAAGAAGGAAAAACTTTGAAAAGATTACATACCAGAAACGTTAGATAAAAATATACTAAGTAGTAGTATTCCTCCAGAGAGCAATGATAATAACGTTGTCAGCTTTCTACCAAATCTAAAAATAATTTTAAACTTCAGGTTTAATGTTATGCAGCAAAATTTCTCATGAAAAATACAGCTTTTGTGAAACTTTTTATTGTTTATTTCTGCCTTATCTTCTTTTGCATTGTATTCTTTTATAAAAAATTCTTTTCTTAGTATGTATATTCCAAATTCCCCCAGCTCTATCTATCTATTATTCGAAACTATTTTCTAAAAAGCACCAAGAGAAACGCCATTATCAAATCCACTTTACAAAAAATTGCCCCTAAATCTTATATGGCATGATGCTTCCATTAAATCTTATTTATGTTTATCCCTTACGTGTAATGGATAATTTAATTTTCTTGGCCAATTTTTTCTGTTTTTTTTTTTTTTTTTTTTTAAATTTTGGTGCAAACCGAATTCATTGACTGTTTTTTAGACGTGTTCCCATTTACTTCAACAGGAATTTCAAAAGCAACCCGATATTTTTTAACTAATGATTAACTCCGTGATTAACATTGATTGCACTTCTTTTTAAATTTGGCGGAATGTGAAACGGGTCATTATCATGGTTTAGAATTTTTCAAAAAGGGCGATTACAAATGTTTATGGTTTTAGGTAACAAAATATAGATAGCAAGGAAAAACACTGCCATTGCACTGGCTGTAGGTGATATAAAGTTGAAACAGTATTTCGAGACATGCGTAAAGTCCCACATCCATGCTAATGTTGTGAGATCGGCAAACAATGTAGAAACAATCTTTCTTGATCGCCAAAACTTCTATCATGAACGAGAAATTGTTTTCCATTATGCAGGTATTCGCTTAAACTTTCGTTTCTTGAAATGTGGTTTGCGACGGGGTCAACTAGGATCTTGATTTCTTCTTCAAATTTTTTCATTTAGACTTAAAACACTTCTTAGTTTTGTCGAAACTGAAAATGAAAAAGTGGACAAGTGGTCTCAAAATAGAAGCACATCAGTCCTTAAAGAGCATAGATGATATTTCATCAAACCCTGGAGACTTATTTAATCCTAAATCATTTATTATGTTTTTAACTACATCCTCAGTGACCCTGAAAAATTCAAATTCCTTCCAAATTTCTATTTGGCCATAAAAATTTACGGTTGTTTGACTATTGTAAACATTTGATGCTTTTGGAAGAATGCCTATACTTTTAATAAGTTTATTTATAATAAGTATAACTCATTTTTTTTCTATTAGTAAATCCAAGAGCATTATTTTTAGCTATGCTAAATTCCTTGCCTGCAACTGTTTTGTCATTTTAAATTGTTTATACAATTTATGTCTTATATAGTTATTTTTTTTGCAACTTCTTTGTCAAACCACTCTTGAGATTTGCTTTTTTGTTTTATTTATTTTCATGGGTGCTCTATCATCAATAGTTTGTTTAAATTTTTGAGAAGAATCTAAGAAGGCCAATTTAATTATCAAAATTTTCATAATTTGGAAAATTTTCTTGACTTAATCTTTCATTAAATTCTTATTATAGTTGTGCCTAATTCTCGATTTTTAAAATTTTCTAGTACTTGGTCTTAACCTAGTGATTTTCTGGGTACAGAAAATTGGTTGATGATGAGAAAGAGAAAAAGGGTAAAACACTGAAATTACTTAAATAGTATCATCATAAATTTCAATGAATAATCAAGTAAAAACAAGAATATGTAAATAAAAAGTAAATAAAAATAAAATTATTATAAAAAAATGAATTCAGTAAAGTATAAAAAATTTAAATATTGATATAAAATAATTTGTTGAATAAATGAAAAATATTAGGATCTTTACCAATATTACTTTTACGAGCCCTGCCAATGCACTAAACAATGTCCAACTGGCTCAATTCCACTTCCCACTAAAGCAAGAAAGCCCACTATCAATCAAAAAATATTCACAAAAAAATTTATGGAAATTGTTAGGTATGCCAATGGCCAAACTCACAGTGAATGAAATTGACAAAGAGCCCATCGTAGCCACAGGGATAGGCTTCCATAAGGAGTTGCCCACATTCCCTTCAGATCCATCCACAGGTACAACTATGTTGCTCTGATCACCAAAATTGCTTTCCCTTTGCTTGGGATTACTCACAACATTACGTACCCGGCTAGACTTCCTCGCACGAGCATGACAAGGCTTAGAAAAAGTGGATATCGCCACATGGGAAACATGAGTGTCATCAACCGGTGTGGAAGAGTATCCAACAGGAAGTTCGAAACCACAATAGTATATTGTGTCTTTGACAACAACCTGCTTTCTTCTCTACAACACACGAAGATAGTTGGCATGACTTAAGAAAAATTCCTACCTGCAATCCTTTTGAAATATAGGGTGTCTTTAAACTACATTGCCAATTTCAAGCTAACCTGTTCATAAAGATATAGGCCATTGATCCAAAACAATTCTTCCTGAATGATGCCAGCTTTATTGAGCAAATTCAAATGATTGACAAATGTTATGATGATTTTAGAACACATATCAAAAATATGTATATTAGAGGAAGAATAGCGGGAACGATTACATCGATAAAGGGCAGTTTCTTCAAATATAAATTATAAATACAAATCTCCAACAAACCATCACAAATTTTTAAAAGTGAATGGTCACTCGAATTATTTGTTCCGCAGTGAAAAGAAATGGATCAATAGATGTTATTATTGAATCGAGTGTCCTTCACGTTCCAAAAATAATTTTCCGCTTTATCTCCTGCAACATCAGCATTCAAATAATCTCCTATCTCATCATGAACTTTGTGATAACAACTCACACCTTTAGCAATTGAGTCGCCAAAGATAATAGTTCACTATCACTATTCTGTATCCTTTTTTCAACTCCCGGGCTTTTTGAAACTTTATTTTGTTGACAAGGAGTTGTGGCGGCAACGACATGCAAACAAATCCAGCAGCAAATCAAAAAAAAACTCAAAAAAAAAAATCACCGATTGATAAGATAATAAAGGATAAATCATTCCCAACGTGATAATTCTCAAATGATCCAGGACACCATTTTACCACTCCATCTTGCCTCCTTGTTGGCAATCGAAAAAAGGCAGAAACCTAAAGTGCCAACACGACATCAGCAGAGACTTTAAATGGAGCAAAGCCATTTTAAAAAATTACAGCTTGTGTAACCAGTGCATTATGACTTCTTAACCATGCCTTGGACAAATATTCATTCAGTTTTTACAGTGATAATCTTTCTACTTTGAAGCATTTAAAATGCCTTTTCCTGCTGGCCAGTATTTCCTTGTTGAAGAATGAATTATATAAATATATATATATCTCTCAACCATTTCACACAATCTCCTCTACTAAAATCCTGTACAGTCCAAACCTTTTCTTCAAAGCTTTGAAAGAAAAATAGAAAAATCACCGAAGATGAAAACTTGTTGTTATTTTATGCTTTAATCTTTTAAATCGTGCCTTATGTCGTTGGCTAATTGATTTAGATAGAATAAATTTTGTCTTCCATAATCAGTTTATTTAATTTTCTGATAGAGTTGTTAAGAAATCAATTGGCTTGGATTTTAATGCACGATTAAATAGTTTAAGACTACACAATATAGATTATCATAGTTTATAGATCGTTTTTAACTAAAGTTCAGTGCCACATAAGACAATTAACACTTACAGTATTTTATTCAAAAAAAACTGAACTATGAATTACCTTTTACATAAGAATATCACCAATAAATTAGAGGGAATATCCACTAGTGAAAGGAAAACAAAATCACGATATAAATTTCCACTCAGGTTTGTTGTTGCCAACGCCATTCCATAATATCCCAATCCAACAGAAAACCTGAATAAAAAAAAATGGTGTACATATATATATATATATATATATA
>JAUZNK010077367.1:0-13494 GCA_035046665.1 Euphysa ruthae | reverse complement strand
TAAGACTGAGAAATGCAGCATTTGAATTGCAGCTCAGTACTGGTGTTTGGGGTTCACCATTTGAACGTCCCCCAGCTCGTTCTGCTCAGGAATATATAGTGAAACATCTGAATCTATGCAATATACTGTACAATACTTATGGAAAAAAAAGTAACTTATATCGCTATTTTCAGACTGTAATTGGCTTTCGTGATATCCAAGTACTTGGAAGTTCTCTTGTCGAGCTATAACGCTCGTGCCATTTACTTCACACGAGCTATTAACTACTTGGAAGGTTGTTTGCTTATGCCAAAGCCTGTAATAGCTTTGCTTATTTTGTGACATGTACTCAAAGTCGCTTAACAAAAAAAGTTGATTTTTGTAAATAACATTAAAAATGTTGTATGAAGTTCTAAGCGCTAAATTTAGATTTCACATGAAAATCACATAAAAAACTCGTAATTTTATTATATTTGGACCACTAAAATTTGTGATTTCATTAAATAGCTAATTCAAAACAACATAAAAACCGGGTCCAAAACAGGAAACCAGGTCATTCTTAAAATTGCGATAATTAAGTTTCGCTTGGAATTTGGAGTTTATATTTTTTCAAAAGTCCTACGTCACTAGGTTCTTTCAATGTTCCAAACATGAACAAAATTGAAGGTGTATAGTTTAGAAAGTTTAAAATATTTGTTGACTTGATACGGAATCACTCCAATTCTTCATCAATGTCTGAAAAACTTCAGCAAAACAAATGATAATAACTAAAAATAAAAGTTAGAAATCTGGCTAAATGATAAGCTAGATGAGCAAAGGTGCAGTCGCCATTATTTTTTTAACAAAAAGAACTTTGTAAGTTTGGCCAATTTCAACCATCAGGCCGTTGATTTTGGTAAAATAAATCATTAGATAATGAAAACCAATCGTCTGAGAGTATAAAAATACCATTAGATTAGGTGATATCATAAAACCATGTAAACAAGCAAATTTAAACATTGTGCTGCTAATCCTGTAAATAAACAAAATTGGTCAAAACTAAATGCATCACTATCCTGAAAATATATAAGAATGGAAACACGAGTGTTTTATAAATTTCGGAAAGTTTTTTCAAAAATTGAAAAAAAAAAGTTTAAATTATCAAAAAATCTTCTTAAATCTATTTTAAGAAATTTATAGCCTTCACAAGTCTTCTTGCTTTTTTAATATAGTGAGTGTTTTTTAGCCTTCATTTTTTTAAAAATTGTTTGATTGCTTGTTTGTCAAAATATATTGCCAACTCAAATTTTTTTAATAAAATTTATCAAAAATAAAATCATCTAAAAAGTTTTGAGCCAAAAAATGAGTAAAAGTAAAAAAAAATTCTCTCATCTTAAAAAAAATAATAATAAATTACCCCTAAGAATATCTTCATCAGAGTTACTTAGCATTCGAAGTCTCACAATTCCAATCTCTAAAGCCTACAAAGAGATAATAATAAAACATTTTGTGTAACAAAACAGATACCTCAAAATCTATTTTAGCCAATCAAACTTCTGGCATATTTCTTTTTTAAGGGATCTCTTGGGTTCAAACTGCAAGCTGTTTTATATATTCATACAAGATATGAAAAACTAATCCGTTGGTTTGCTTTAGGCCAACAGGCCATGAGCCTAATAATATTTTCAAAATAGCAGGACAAGCCAAATTTATATCAAATTTGAATTGTATCAGAGCACTTTTTTCAGCATGTAGCCATGTTTGTCAAAAATGTCCTTGAAAGAAAAAAATAATAATAATCTAAATCTATTACTCTAAAACCTTATATGTTAAATTCTAGAATACTTAAAAAAATTCCAAGCATTCAGGTAACAAGAACTTTTGACAGGTAGTCAAAAGATTTCCTTATTGGTCCTTTAACTTCATACAAAGTTTCAAAAAAAAATTAAACAAACAAATTTTGAGAAAATTTTTAAAATATTGGGTTAAGGCCTAAAATGGCCGTATTTGGGCATCTTTGGGTCCAGCATTTTTATGTAAGCTCACCTCTTTTAAGTTTGGATATTTTTTGCGACATTCTCCATGTAATTGCTTGAAATCACTGAGCAAATCTTCAACTAATTTGTTAGCAGCCGGCTTGCTGCTCATGACTGTGGTGTTACACGTTCATTTCTTATATTTGTGTAATTTATCTTTTAGTTCTAAACAAACATAGTCATTAAACATCCACTTATGTTGCTAACAAACGAATTTGCTGCAAAAGATCACCCAAAATAATTATTAGTATATAAAAGCAAGAAGATTATTAATATGATAAAATAAATGTGTTCAAGACTATTAAATAATTATTTTTACCCTATAAAAACTTTTGATTTCAAATATGCGAATAAAATTTACTTGATAAAAAAAGAAAAAATAATATAGAAATTTGTGTATAGCTTATCATAAGGGACCAACTTGAGTCAGTGTTTTACGGATCTGACCAACCCACTTTTGATGAAAAAAAACTTTTGTTTTACGAATATAAAATTAGTTTTTTTTAATACTTACTTTAACATTGTTTTTGCATTTTCTTGTTTTCATACCATAAAATACAACTATGGCGTCTTTGTTATTTCGTTTTCTCATCACATGAAGTTTATGTAAACTGACTAGAGCTTTAATGCTAATGAATTATTGCTCATTTATTATTTAATATCATTATGTAAATTTTTATATTTCCGTTGATCTTTAAAGTAGGTTTTAAATATATAATATAATTTTACATTTATTATTATTATTTATATATTTGTATGTATTTGCTTTGTTTTTAACTTTAATATCATTGAGTAATCGCTCTGGTCAGCAGGTTTTCTTTTAAATTTTATTGCGGTTCTATTGTTTTTTTATCGCATATACTTATATATAAAATTACTGCTCATTTCTCAAAAATATGATTTGTTTACACATTAAATTAAAAAAGATTATTTTGTTGTGGGTTTTAAACCAGCTATAATATACATGAAAACATCAAAGTGATGGAAAAAAATAGCCATTTAAAAAAAAATATATAAACCTGTTTCCAGTTTGGGCTATAAGAACTTAGTATCGTCAACTGATATTTAAAGTTATGACTTATCATAAGTTAGTTGATATTTTTGCTGAATATTATGAGCACGTGGTTAACCTTATTCATTCTACTTTTAATTTATTTTATTTCTCATACATTGGTTTTATGAAATTTACAATTAAATCGTGTCCCAAAATTTGTAATCGTTAAATTATACTTTTTCTTTCAATTCGTTTTAAAATAATTTGAAAATATTCTTTTGAAGAAAAAATGTCGGCTGATAAAAATATTGCTTTGAAGAAAATCTTTGTTGATTAAAATATTGTTTTAAAGAAAATCTTGGTCAATTTAAAATATTGGTCCAAAGAAATGTGTGCAATATTTGATTAAAAATATCAGTTTGCTGTTGTTGAATAATTCGTTCACATTTTTTCTTCCATACATACAATCTGAATATTTACGAATTACAGCGATTCATCACTTTATTCATTGATTGCAAATAAATTGAAAGTCATACTGTTTATCTCCACAAATTATATCATGATAATGTTCTGGTTTTACAAAAAGAAACAGACTACACCAATATATCAATCGCCAGACTGGTTTAAAATAAAACAAGAGCATAAAATAAAATAACAGCATAAAATTACAATTCGATCTTACATAAAAAGCAATATAAAATTTAGTAATTTAAGCCAACTTTTCCCTCAGCTATGCAACCCTTAAATTTGATTTACTTAAGATGATTTTTCCGCAGCGTGTGAAACATAGTGCAGATCAACTTTATAGGGGAAATTTATGCTTTTATTTTTTTACTGACCAACCAACTCTATTGTGAACAACAAAAAATCCATAAAACACCAAACCAAATGATCTCGCCTAACACATATGCAGAAATGCATATCCAATGCCACTAAAGGAATTGCAGATAAAAAACAAAGATAAGTAAATAAAATCTGAATATTTTATAAAAAAAGATTGTTATTAAAAAAGATAGACACAAAGAAATGCATTGAAAATATGTAAATGAAACAGGCTATTTTGTTAGAACTTTTACTTTAAGTAATTGACATGTACATGATTTTTTGCATGTCATGAGCATCTTTACTTTCCAGACACCTACATTCACACTTACACTTTTGAAGAACTTATTGTTATAAATCTTATAAGAAAAATTTTTATTTAAAGCATGTAGTAAGCTAAATTGACCGAAATATGGGAACTTTCAATGACCATATGGGAGCTTCCAATGACCATGTGGAAACTTTTAATGACCATATGGGTCAAAAAATATTTTCTGTAGAGCTCTAACTTACTATAAATTTTGAAAAAAATTTTGCTATGTCTTCCAAAAAAAAAAAACGATGTCTTCTTTCTTTTTCTTTTATATACAGTTTTACGTCTAATTTTCCATTGTAGCACGAGTTAGACAGTCAATGTATAATAATCTAACACTCGCAGCACCATAGGTTAATATTTCTGAAACTACAACCACCAAACCTAAAATGATTTCTCATTTTACTAGTTTTACAACAACCAAGGAAAATATTGAAAATATGTATTCTATATTTCTTATAACTGTGGTCTGAAAGGTCTATAAAACCAAGTGCTAATAAGAAAAATTTTAAAAAATGAAACTTATAAATTATATCTACTCGATTTAATGTCTAATACATTTATTTTAAAAATTTTGAATCCAGGAAGGTGATGATATGAGTGGATTATTAAATAAAGAGCAACATAGGTGGAAACATTAAGAATTTTAATGATCACTAACCAATTTTTGACCAGCTCACTTAAATAATAAAATTTTTGATCATTTTTAGGTCTTAGGTTGAAGTGTTTAAAAAATATTTTAAAAAATTAATTTAATTTATTCAACTAATTTATGTAATAATTCTAAAATTATCAATATTTAATCCAAAAATAATTTGATAAGAAATCACATATAACTGAAAGTATAACTAAAACAACCTTAAAATAAAAATATAATTTCATTTATTAAATTTGAACTTTTTAAAAAACAACCTTTATTTATCCTCAACAAAATCTATATAAGTTTAATCCCACAAAAAAAAAAAAAAAATAGATGAATGAAAATAAAGTCGTTTATTTTTGTTATGTAACTGTAAATCATGTATTAGCTCTAGCTATAACAAAAACTTGGAACAAAAAAAATCAATTAGGATACCACATTTATTCTATAGAGTTTACAAGATTAATGTAAAGTCTTTTTATTAATAATGAGGTGTTGTGTACATTTGGAAAATAGAAAAAAATAAAATAATAACCATTTTTACGTTTTTTTTCTTAATAATTAAAGGTTAACATAACGAAAGGGTTAATACTACTGCTTTTTTGGTATGAAAATAATTCAAGACCTCAAGTTCAAGGCGTCTTTTGTGGTTAATTGACTTACAGAACTTCACTTCAAAAAAAAACTATAATAAAAAACTTCAGATAAAAAAATATCAAAATAAATAGTGTATTTAAAATACGAGAGCCTACAAATTCCTAAAAATCAACAAAACCTTTTTGAAAAATTTCAACACAACCAAAATAAAATTTTGGGCTCAGAACACCAGAAGCTACAGTTAACCTTAATATGAGCTTCAGCTGGCAGGCCCTTTTACATGAGCTTCAGCAAGCTTCTATAGAATGACATTGGAAAAAAAATTGATCAATTATTAAATTCAAAGAAACACAAAAAAAAACAAGGAGAGTTTTAATGGCTCATTTTTTATCGACCATACAATTTCAGCCTTTGTTTTTTTTTAGAATTTGTTAGTTAGTTAGTTAGAATTTGATGCAATCACATTAACTGGTGTATCAACTTTCAGTTAAAAAAAAAAAAAAAAAAAAAAAAGTACTTTAAAGTCTATTGACATATAGTCTGATACTTACTAAAGATTGCCGTTTCATTGTTGGAAATTTCAAGGTCTTCTCTACAGAGCTTACATCTTGTTTTGTTTTTGTTTTTGCTTGATCAGAAAATTCATGATTTCAATTTAAATTATGTCCTTGATATTTCAAGAGGACAATCTTTTAGCGTATATGGCTCCTCTTCTGATTTAAAAGAGAGCTGCATCTTCCGACCTGCTAAAGGTTTTGTGGGAAATAATACGCAACAATTACTCTTAACAATCACAATTAACGACAGATTAACGGAAAATTAGTTTTTAAAGATGTTCCACTTTTACACCAACGAGTGGCAATCCATAGAGCAAACAATGACATGATCCTTATATACTCAGACCTTATGAGGAAACTAAGACTTGAGTTTAAAATATATTGGTACAAGTGGAAATTAAGATGACCACCGGAGTCCACTGCAGTATCCGAATGAGAATTTTCTGATTTTAATTCACATAATGGTAGAATTGTTTATAAAATCCATGGTGTATTCTTCAAATGGTGCAACTGTAGACAAAAGCTAATATAAAAATACAAGTAAGGTTGCAAATTTTGAGAAAATTGAGGAATGGTATGCGTTTTTTTTAAAAATCGTACAAAAGTATTTTTTTCCATACAATAATCTATCTACTCAGTGAAAAAAAATTATTTGATCTCTGAATGTGATGTTATCAATAAAATGTAATGATATATAAAATATGTGATGACATATAGATGAAACGTGATAAAAATGTAAGTATTAGTAATTTCTAGCCATTTGGATTCTGCATCTCCTTAATCATGACTAAAAGGAAAATTAATAAAGTGAGAGTGAGACTTTAATATGCCAATATCTCACTTTTTTATTAGTATTCCTATTACCTTATATGGATCATGGGTACCTAATTTGGGTCATATGAACGGGATTGTGTTATTGTCAGATTTTTTGATTCATTAATTGATGAATAATGAAATGTTTACAAGATTTTTTCAAAAATTATTATCTTATTACGCAAATCAAATTAATCATATAAATATATATAGAATGAAAACAATAAACAAAGAAAACAATAAACAAAGAATGGAATTTGCTACGATTTTTAAGTAATAGTCCCTATTAATATTCAGATTTACATTAGGCTCATTTGCAAAAGATTTATCTTGCAAACATGTATGGAATCCATCTAGCTATTTAAGCATCTACGCTTTAAAAACCCTTTACGCTATAAAACAACAAACTAAAATTTGCAAAACAATCTGAGCAGCAGAGAAGAAAAGAATTCAATAAATTTCAAAAATAAGAAACTTCAATCTGCCTCAGAATATTTAACTTAAAATTGCAGAGGTTTTACAGCTAAAAATTGAAATCATTATGTTAATTTTCCAAGGTCAGAATTTAAAACAAATCTAGTTAAGTACCAAAAAACAAGAAATAAATCATGAAGCTATAGTAAAACTCGCAAGCAGATGTAAAATTTTGACCTTTTTCACCAAAAAAAAAAAATAATAAGTCAAATGAAATTTCACTAAAAACTGAAATTAGAATTAGTTGTTCAACTTTAAGTGGGCAAAAATGAAATAAATAAATAAATAAGGGACAGTAAATATTTATATTATATTTAAGTATTATACATTTAAATATTATTATATTATATTTGTAGATTTTCTCTAAGAAAAAACTCTTATCAAACAGGAACAATTTGCTAAACAATCAGAAAAGCTCAAATGTTACTAGAATTGTAAAGTAACCGTTATAGAAAATTCAATGCATACCTTTTCAATGAAATACCCATTCTATTACAATCTATATTGATGAACAAAATACATACACAGGTGCCATGTAATTTATTATTGTACACAGGTGCCATTTATTTTGCATGGATGCAGATAAATTTAATAGCAATGACCTAAGAACATTAACTGAAAAACCAAGCAATGTAAAAAAAATAACAAATCCATTAACTTTCTCAATATAACTACAGATTTTTTTAAATTATGTTTTTTTATAAGAAACCCGTTTATAAGAAACCGCCTATCGAGAGCTTAAAAATTTTTAGAAACTATTTTTAGTGCAGCTGATTTACACAAAAAAAAATTAAGAAACTTTTTAGTATCAGAACTTAAAATATTATGCCAACCAATTTTTAAAAAGTCTGATAAAAAGTGTTCTTTGTTTTTAGTATTCTTTCTCAAATGTTATGTTTTCTAGGAACGAAATAAATAAATAAAAAATTGAGGTAAATGATCTGAGATTGTTGGAGTTAAATTACCTGATATTATTTTGGTATTAAGGCAGTTTGAATATATGTTATGAATTAATGTTCTATATCTGCTTGTTATTCTTGTTGGAAGAGTGATGTAAGGTAAAAGATTATTTGAAGTTATATGGTTATAAGAAATCAGAAGAATTAATATCTGAGTCAATATCATGAAGAAAAATGGTAAAATCAGCTCGTAATATGAGAGATTTGTTTTCTGATGCTATTTTTGACAAAACAAGCAAAAGAAAATCAATATTTAACTCATCTATAGTCATACATGGCTATAAACACATTCAATAATAAGTTTAAAATTTTCAGAACAAATGACTTCTACAAAAATAGATTCCAAAAATGTTATTTTACACATTAATAAATCATTTCTTGGTTTATAATGTAAATTTTTTGAGATATAAAGACGGGCACCGCCACAAAACGATTTAGTTGGTGTGTGTTCAATGCTATGATTTTCTAGCATAAAGGGAACAGATGGAGAAATACTTGTTCTGATTTTCGTTTCCGATACCAATGACACTGAAGTTGAAATTAATTAAAGAAAGCAAAGTGTTCAATGCAATAATGTTTTTATAAAGCAACACAATGTTGAGGTGAAAAGCAGAAAATTAATTATTACTGTCATATTTTGAGGCAACAAAATCTTCAATATTAAAACCCTTGGAAAAAATCCATTAGTGTAGGATTTTTAAATAAAATAACACAAATATAGTAGCATACTTAGTACTAGTAGTCAGGTGGGTAATTGGGTTTTGCTCCAGGAAATTATGAGACTAGGGACAGCATATTATGACTTGATTCAATCAATCAATATATATTTCGTGCTATTAAAATTTCAAAATTTTTAAATATAAATAAATAACATATTATATTAAAATATAACATAAAAAATCTTCATTTCCCCTTCAAAATGCCGTGACAAAACACTCGCACAAAATATTCCTTACTTTTCAGGGAGCCATATGCAAATTTTATCAATTTGGAACAGAAAATTTTTTTTCTATCAGGAAAAATTTACAGAAAATATAACAACCAATAAAAGTAAGATTTTAAAAAGTAATGCTAGTCATGTACAAAAGACCAAGTGTTTAATTAAAAATTCCTTAATGTATTTTGTTTACCCCTGATTTCTCACATTGACAATGACATTAAAAACAACATAAAATCTTGATAAGTGATGATATCATGTAACTTTTGATCAAAAAGAAAAGCAACTTTCAAATTTTATCATATTTTACAAATATTATTATAGGATAAATACATTCCAAAAAAAAATTTCAAACATATCAGCCTTTGCTGGGGGCATGCTCACAATTCCAAAATCCCCATGTTTGTACCCGAATATCCCCAATTTTAAGTTTTATTTACAAAAAAAAAAAAAATACTTGCATAAAAAACATCAGGCTTTGTCTTTTAAAAGCAAAAGTGTTTCATATATAAAAAGTTATGATATTTCAAAAAAACTTGAAGAAAATGAACAAAAAATGTAAAAAACTAGTTATATTAGCCATAGTTAAAAAATCTACCAAATTTTTAAAAAAGGTCCAGACTTTGGTCCCTGTAAAAAAAAATCATTAAATGTCAATGCGGAGCGTTTTAAAGAAATAAAAAGCATGTTACTTTGCCTGTTACTTATTGCTGCACCCTAAATCAGATATTTAAAATTTTAAATAAATTATTTTAGATTTAAAAGTAATGGAGTAGTTTTACACATCCATATGAACAACATATGAAAATCTACCAGCTGTCATCAACACGCTATTTTGAATTTAGAAGGAAAATTAAACTACATTCCAAAGCCCCGTACTCCTCCGCATCTCTTATAAAAAATTTAATAAAACTCCCTGATTTGCACAAAAACTGTCCCTATTTGAAAATATTGTTTTACCATGGAATATTGCAGAAGTGAGGACCTTGCGATTTACTTCACTAATGTCAATCGCAAGGTCCATACTTCTGTAATATTCCGTGATAAAAAAATATTTTCAAATAGGGACAGTTTTTGCGAAAATCAGGGGTTTAATTAATTTCTTTATAACCTATGCTGTGGAATATGGGGCAAGAAATTTCGATGGAATTTGAGATTTCAAACAGTCATAACTATTGCACTGTAGCCCCTATTGAGACAAATGAAACCTTTTTGGAAATCACACAATTCTGTTTTTCATTTAATAATCAAGTTGAATCTGCTATTCAAAATCTAAAATGCAGAAAGTCTCCCGGACTTGACAACATTCCCGGCGAGCTGCTGAAACACATTGGAATAGGAGGTTTCAAAGCTATCCACGATTTTTGCTCCAAAATATGGAGTACCAACCAATGGCCAACAGACTGGGAACTTCAGGTATTTTTCATGTTACACAAAAGTGGTAACGTCAAAGACTGCAACAATTATAGATCTATTGCACTGATCAGCCATGCAAGCAAAATACTACTGACAATAATTTTAAACAGATTAAAACCAAAAGTAAAAGAACAGGTCTCTAACTGCCAGGCTGGCTACAGGAAAAACAGGAACAACGGATATGCTGTTTATAGAAAATTAGAGAAAATTAGAAATACCGACCAGGAAATGTTCGTCTTTTTCATAGACTACAGCAAAGCGTTTGACAGCGTTATACACCTGAGTCTTTTCCAGTTCATGATAAAAATGGGTTTCCCAAAACATTTAGTTTCTCTAATAGCCTCACTGTACAAAGACTAAAGCGCAACAATAAGGTGGAATAATCATAACAGCAACTTCTTCAATGTGTTAAAGGGAGTAAGACAAGGTTGTATTCTGTCTCCTCACCTCTTCAGGATATATACTGAACACATCATCAGAGAAGCGGATATTGAAGAGTTAGGAGTGAGCATAGGAGGAAGGAAGATATCAAAATTACGTTACGCTGATGACACAGGGTTGCTCACAAGCAACGCAACAAATACTAGGACAGTTCTAGAAAATGAAAATCAGGTCGGAAAAGCAGCTGGGCTAAAACTGAACAAGAGGAAAACCCAAGTACTGCACGTGAAGAACAAACAGGACGAAAGATTGGGAGAATTCATGCTAGACCGAGAAACTTTAGAAAACGTCAGCGACTTAAAGTATCTTGGTTCAATAAAAGCATAAGACGGGACTTGCAGCAAAGATCTAAACATGAGAAAAGGTATGGCAAAAAATAGAATGGTTTAACTGAACAACATCTGGAAAGATCGTGGAATATAACAACGCTAAAAGTAACACAGTTGAAATGTCTGGTATGGCCTGTGTTTCTGTACGGCTGTGAGGCATGGACGTTGAGGAAGGCAGATGAAAAACGGGTAGAATCAGCAGAGATGTGGTTCTACAGAAGACTTCTGAGAACCAAATGTACTCACAAGAGAACAAACGGATGTATACTGAAGGTGGTCTTACAGTATTAAAATTTTAAAATACATGTTTTCTGAACTAAAATTTATCGAGGATTTCGAATATGTAACTCTTTTTTGCCATTTTTTTGCAGGTTGGTAATGTACAAAAATTTAAAAAATTGAATAACTTTTTATAGGGTTCACTCAACCATCATCACCTTTTGATGACTGTAAATGCCGTTTAAACTTTACATGCCGTAAAAACCACTGTATATATTGGCCTTTAAGGCAAAGAAAAACAAATACAGTGAACTGTAGTATAAAAAACGGTAGCTTTTTTATTAGAACACTTAGAAATGTGTGTGTGTTGTAAACATTCAAACCAGCTATAGAATCTATATTTTTTTCTTGTTTTAAGTATAACTATAAATAAAGAAAGCTCGTACAAAGAGAAGAAGGTTGAATGGACCTATGAACATGTTCAAAAAGAGAAAATACAGAGGAAATGCTGCTGGAAACGATGCAAATATCGCTAACAATGATAACGACACAATAGCATCTGATGCTGTCATGGCCGACAATACACCTAATGTAGACCCTGGAATTAGTGAAGTAGAATGTGTCCCTTCCTCATCTAGTCGTAAACTTGATTTAACAGATGAGAACATTGAAATACCTAAAAATGCATGGCATTATATTTTGATAAACAGCGATATTTTAAGTGAAATTACAAGCATAATCGGTGTATGTCCCAAGTGTTGAAACAATGATTTATGTTTTGAAAATATATTTTCAAAAAAAAAAGGACTTTCTAATTTCCTCTCTGTTTCATGCAGTAATACAATGTCTGATTGTACAGCATGTGTCACTTGGGAGAAAAAGAAAGATACGGATGAGTATCGCGATTTTATTGAACGAAACGATTGCCCAATAAACCACACTGGGTCCTCCGATTCGATGGAATCAAATGGACTTGTTGAAATGTTTACCAGTTCTGAAGAGTTTAACGAGTTGAGATACATAGAGTATCTTGGTGATGGAGATACAAAATCTCATCACGATATCGTAGCAACCGACCGATACCCTGGCATCACGGTTAAAAAGATGGAGTGTGTAGGCCACGTACAAAAGCATGTTGGAAATTTTTTGCGTGTGTTAAAAATTCATTCAAAGGGAGGAACTGCGATGAAGCAAAAGTGATAAGAAAACTAACCCATAAGCAAATAAATAAGCTTCAGAATTATTATGGAATCGCGATTAGACAGTTTATTGGTAAAACGATTTATCAGTTAAAAACTTATCGGCGCTGTGTTATATCATTGTTCGGAGGCCGATTCGGATGAGGCGCAACATGAATTGTGCCCACAGGGCCCAGACTCTTGGTGCAAATTTCAATTAGACATTATTAATGGTACACATACCTACAAAAAGTCTAAATAAAAATTTACTACCAAAGCCATTAAAAAAACTCATAAAGTCAGTTTTTATTGATCTGAGTGATGACGCACTACTCGAAAAGTGCTTGCATGGAAAAACCCAAAATAATAACGAATGTTTAAACAATATGTTGTGGCGTAAATGTCCAAAATCTGTGTATGTTAGTGGAAATGTGATGGAAATGGGTGTTTCATCAGCAATTATTTGTTTCAATGATGGTATGCTTGGATTATTAGGAGCTTTAACTGAATGTGGTGTCGACCCGGGAAAATTTACAGAAAAGTTCTGTATGCACGAAGATTGCGAACGTGTCCGCATAATGGATTATAAGGCAAAACAATCAACAAAATTGTCCAGAAAAAAAATTGAGATACAAGCGTAAGGGTTTTGAAGACAAAAATAATGAAAAGGAAGGGGATGTTTATGGTGCAGGGTTGTTTTAGCTTTGAGTTATATTTATTTTTTTGGTTTTATATGCTATTAAAACTTTAACGGGCGTTTTCTCAAAATCATGATTTTCAAAACGCTGCGCATCATAACTTCTGAACAAAT